>JAQGBZ010000349.1:0-65796 GCA_034687125.1 Neelides folsomi
CCAGGTAATTTTCTTGACATGTCTTGAGAATCATTTGGACTTAAACCCAGAATTGATTCCATCTGATCAAGAAAGTGAGCGTACATTGGAGCAACGGTGTCTAAATCAGTCACAGTGAACACATACCTGCGAAATTAAAATAAATATTAATTTCTAATCAAATAAATCAAATTTAAGCAAGATTCGCTGAATTACAATTAAAGATTCAATTTCATTCTTACCGTTTTTCCATTGAAATAAACACATTCTTAGGTTTATCAACCGTAGTTGTAGAGAAAATTTCTTTTAGTGTTGAGACAAAAGCAGTTGTAATTCTATCATGGTAAACAACTGTAAAATAAAATAATAATGAATTTTAAACCCATGTTAAGTATTATTACATAATTATATTGTAATACAGGCTTTGTAATACATAATTTGTGTATGGTATTTGCAATATAAAAATTTATTATAAAATCCTTCCTCACCATCAGCAGCAATAAAAGTATCAGCTTCAGAAATAAATCCTTTGAGTTCTTTGGACCATGACGAATTGGTAAAATCAAGTGGATGAACAATAAACGTCTTATTTTGTATCAATCCCTTATTGTGCTTTCCATTTGCCTCTACCAGTTTCAGGATCCCTTCTTCATTCAGATCTGTCAACGAAGGGAAATTTTGACAATTTATCAAACAATTATAAAACTTTCTTTATAGAATTTATAATTGAGGGGAGAAAAGTCTTAAATATTAACTTTAGTCCCGAATTATAGGAAAGTTTGAAGTTGGGAAATAAACGATTTCTCGGATTTGAAACTTTCCTCATATATTTCTCATTTCCACAAAAACCAATCAATCTCTTAATGTTAGTTATATCAATCCAAAGAACTCTTAAGACACTAAAGAGAAATTGGAATGAGAAACTAAAAGTTTATTTTTGATGACATTTCATTTCATTTTATAAAGCTGATTTTTTCATGGCCCATTCAATGGTTATATCATAAAAGATAAAATGTCAAAAATAATAAAGGACCAAATATCAATGTGTAGATCTATGTGTAATACATGGGAAAAGTTAGTAAAAATAAAAGGTACCGGTAGCAATGACTTTGTGAGCAAATAAGGATGAAATGATCCCCGAAAATCCCGTTCCGGCTCCGAGTTCGAGAACGCATTTGCCTTCAAAAAACTCTTTTCTTTGATCAATGATGAAGTCTGACATGAAAATTGCTCCACGCCAAACTTGGAGACCAACTTTGTCCAACGTTGTTGAATTCTCATATTCTGGAAATATAAGGAAGAAGTTTGAATTGAATCTCTTTCATCTCCTTTGAAGAAATTGAAGATCATAGGGCCGTGAAATGAAATAAATAAACGAACCAATTAGGATGAATTTCTCTTCCCCGGGTTGAAAGTCTCTGGATCGGTTTAAAATTAAATCGCCGTCGCTGTCTTGAGAGGACGAAGCCGTTGAAAATGAGATGTCGAGCATGCTCTCGTCTCCTTCAATTGGCAAATAGAAAGTAAACATGGCCACTTTATCTAAATTTTAATAAAGTATATTAAATATACATCATTTGTTTAATATAGTAATATGAATACTGATATTATGTATAGCTGTACTTGTTCTAATGTGTGTTTAATTAATTAAGTATTTTTAATGATTTACTCTTTGAGTTTAGTAAAGGTTCAATTTCTGCATTGACTAGGAAAGTGTTAATTTCAGATACAACATGAAACTCTTCAGAATTTTCAACTTCTTCTTTTTCTTCGCGATCTCCCATTGCAAAAAACCTTAATAAAAATATAATAAATATACAATTTGCATACAAAATACATTCAATACATGTATACTAGATATATTATTTATATCCGTATTACGTTCAACTTATAATAGAATCTAAATATTATGTAATGTGTGATATATTTTCATTTCTTTTACTTGAACGTTGAACATGATGTAAATTTAATGATAAACAATGTTTTTACATTACCAGAAATTAAACGTTGTTTTAATTATAAAGTTTTGCAGATTCCAGAAAGAGGAAAATGTGCGAAGGAGAAACTCAACTTATAGTGAGATTTTTAATGAGGATAAATAAATGTAAATGAATGAAAGGGGACGAGGAATTAATTGGCACTGATTTCCTCCGAGTCCCAGGTTTAATTTTAAATTTAACACAGATGTTGGTTACATATCTTCTAATGCCGATAGATGCCACAAACAATACATTTAACTTAGAAAACGGTTATGTAACTTATAAATGTTTACATATATACGTATATTAGGTATGTATATACATAAATATTATATGCAGAGATATTTTATGTAATTATAAGTATTGTTGTATGAAATAATTCTATTTAATATAATTAGGGTCATCTTGAACATGAAGTTGAGATGTAATTAATGACAATGACCAAATGATTGAAGAAAAAGTCGAGATAATTATTTTTATTAAGATGAATTAAACCATCTCTGTATTATGGAAAATAACATGAGTTATATAAGTATTATTAGTTTAATAAGCTATATTTATAAGCACTTGTGTGTGTAATTAGCAATTACTAAATTACAATTAAAGGAAACCGTTTCTCGCCTGTTGATAAACATTCATCGTTTGAACAAAGAGAATGTCTTCGTGAATATTTTGAAAGGTGAGAGAGAGCGGATGAGTATAAGTATTGGTAACCCATAAGTTATACAGAATCTGTTAATGGAATCAATTGAGTAAAATCAATTTAAATGAATATACTGTGTGTATAATTAAGTATAATATATAGTTATATAGTATAATGTAATTGGAAAACAATTTAGCATTTGCTAACATCAAGAAATTCTTCAAAGTCAATCTGACCGGTTCCGTCAATGTCTCCATACCTGTTTACAAGATTAAAAAAGGAAAAAGACAACTAACTATTTAAAAATATTTGACTAATGACATAATAAATATTAATTTAATTAATGTGAGCGACTCTTACGCTATTGTTGAAATTCTTTCCTTTAGTGCAGTTTTATCCGATAAATTGTCTAATAGTGAAAGTTAATAAAGTTAATCAAGCTAATGATTTGTTTAAGATACAAAAAGGTATTTTTATATGGTATTTAATTAAGATTATAGTTAATATTTAATTCTATTTTATGAATACCAAGACCAAAACTCATTTCGGGTATTCCAATGATTCCATCTCCGTCCATTTCAAACACTTGAAACATATCATATAGTAAATGAATGACCCGATCGCTCCACACCGGATATTTCCCTCGGATTCGGGTCAAATCAACTTTCGAATATTTACCGGAATCTTTTCTCGACTCAAGACGTTTCTCGATTAACTTTTGGAAAAGTTGTTTGTCCAACATTCCACATCTGATCATGGAATAAATGGCAAAGGTATCAGCTTCATGTTTGTGGTCCCTTGGATTGCCTAATTACATTTTATTACATTTAGCAACTGACTTTCTTTAACATTATAATTTGGAATCTTCTTATCATAATATTACCACCAAGTGTGATATCCATCGTTCGCTGATAACAAATCCGGGTTTTTTGCACAAGGTCTTTCTGTGTGTCATTGTAAAGTCCAACCAAGTAAACGATAAAATCAAAAAAGAGCTTAAAAAACTTCAAAACCCACGAACCATGCAATCCCTCATTATGCTCAAACATCTCTACATCTTTATTATAAATGTCAATGAAACTTTATTCTTGTAAATGAATTATTAAATGATTTAAGCAGTTTCATAAATTAAACAGTTCAGTTTTAATTTTTTAACCCTTATTAACGTTTCCATCTCAAAATACACAGAAATTGTAAAGAAATACAGTTACATGTTTTTTCTAATAAGTAGGTAATGTATAATTGTAATTAAATTATAATAGTTTTAAAAAATGACACGATTAAAAATACTATCAAGGCATTAAAATTACGTATAATATGTAAAAAAATATGTATCATTAGTCGTATGTAGATATTTTATAGTCGTATGTAGATATTTTATATTGACAATATCTATGTTAATTAAAGTATATATATTGAATGCGTTAAATTACACGACTGAATAAAAGAAGTTATTTTACAACTATATAGAGTACATTACATACTTGTAAGATATGTATTTTTAAAAATATCATATTCCTATACTTATTCTATTTAACTATATTTTTGTATTTTTTAATTGACATACAAAACCATTAGTATTTATAAAAAGGTAATTTGTAAGATATATGTATCTTATTCTTATCTAATTAATTAACAACTATTTAACTATACAAAAATGCTTAAAACTACTCAATTGTAATAATTTCTGTATGTCTGAAATATTTCGATATATGTAATAATTTATTAAGTAATGCTATTGTGGATACATTTTACTCGTGATGAATTCTTGGAAATCATTCATGTCGATGGTTGAACAAATCGCAAGAGCTTTCTACAATCATAAATGAAGATCAAATGACAATTTACAATTAAATATTTATACTACATAATAACAATTACTTTACTAATATTATTATTATTATATACAAAATGGTAATTACTAATTACCTTTCTTTCTTGGTTCGATTCTTCCTCCATTTCCATCCTTGGAGAAGAAGGACGTTTGGGAGATTTGCTCATTTCCAAAAGTCCAATTACAGATTCATGCTCCGTAAAAGTCAAAACTTTATTCTTCCCACCAACTTGGAAATTGTATTCTCGGCTGGGGTCGCTTCCTTCATCCGATTTTTTATTTGTCTCCGATCTACTACAAATGAATAATTAAAAAATTAAATAAAAAATTACATTTATTAATCTTGATTAGTTAAATAAAGTTAAGTTAATTATTTCTAGTTTCATACCTCTGACATTGAGACGACGTTTCCTCTTTGGCACATTCTTTGGCCGAAAGAATTCCATTAAAAGATTGTTCCTTTAAAACCCTCATGTCTGATTCAAACAGAGCTTTGAAGTTTGAAAGCGACGACGTTGGACTTCGTCGTCCAGGCGTAATCGGCGGGCCGTCGATGGTACAAGACGACGCTTCCGGAACTTCATAATGCAAACGGATTTCCCCTTCTTCTAAAGAATCCGAAGATTCGTTCGGCTGAGTCAGAACCACCCTTGGGGTCAATGGAAAATTCCGCTCTTTCTCATTTTTCACCGGAGTCCAAAAGTTGTCACTGATATTGGAAACATCTTCGCCCCTCAATAATGACAAACGCTGTTCTAAATGTGAATTCGCCTTATGACTTTTCTTTTTCTCACTTTCCTCATTTTTTTCTTTCTTCTTTGAGTTTGATCTTTCAGTTCTTTCAGGAGATTTTCGTTTAGCTGCAAAAATGTGACAAGTTTCATTTGAAGTTTCCACCGGAGTTGGAAGAATTCGCTTCATTGGCGCTTTTAAACGTGGAGGTAAAGAAGGAGTTGCAGAAACTGTCGATATTGAGATATTCGAAGGCTGCTGATAAACTTCCACAGGATTTTCGAACGGATTCGGCGAATTGCACGGAGGAGAATGGCCAATGATCCTTAATGGAGTTATTCGTCTATAACTTTTCTTCTTTTTAGGTGGAGATCCAACGGAAGAGCCGGATGAGGAAATTGGGCTTCCGAATATTTGTGACAATAAATTTGAATTTTTCTTTCTGTCTCCAGAGCGTTTCTCGATAGAACTTCCATTCGGTGGAGTGGCGAGAGTTATCGAACCAGAAGAAGAATTCTTAGAGGAACTTGAACTTGAACTCGAAGACGTTGAACTGTTTTTAGAAGACGATGAAGAAGAAGACGTTGAAGAAGTTGAAAGACGATTTTTATTTTGAATCTCCGTTGAAGGAGAAGAATTTTTAGGTGTTTGGATAGAAACTTCTTTAATTTCATTTATTGCAAGGGGAGAAATCCGAGAAGAATTTCTGAGAGATAACAAAGCCTTCCGTGCCGCATCTTTACGATTTTCAATTGGAGTTGAAGTCACAATTTCCTTTTCGTCTGAACTTCTCCGATGAGGATTTTGATCATTTTTTGGAATTTGGCTTTTTGGAGTTGAACTTTCTTTTGTTTCTTTTGTGGTTGGTCTTTCTGGAGATTTATGGTTTCGATTATAATTCCTGTCACTTGATTTGTAAGAATTACGGGAGTTTTGGTGAGAATTGTCGTTTCTTCTCGAATGGGAATCAGTTCGAATATCAGTTCGATTTTCGGATCGGCTATCAGTTCGACTATCGGATTTACTATCGCGATCTCGACCGGTTGTTCGATTATTGGAATGATTTCGACTACTTCGAGTATCACGTTGATGAGATGGATAATTTCTGGTTTTATTTTCATCACTGCTGTGTCTTTCTCGCTCTCGTTCTTTTTCTTTTTTTGTTGACGTTGGTCTTCCTCTGGTTTGGGGTTCATTTTTTCGATCATCTGAAGGTCTCCTCGATTCATTTATTTTCCGTACATTTGAATTTGGTTTTTCTTTTTCCTTTTCCTTTTCATTTGGTTTTTCTTTTTCTTTCTCCCTTTCCTTCTCGTTTGGCTTTTTGGAATCTTTAGGAGGAATTTTGGGTTTGGGTTTTTTTTTGACATTCGTGTTTTTACTCAATGTGAGCTTTGTACTAATCATTGCTGATTCAACAGCGTTTTTGAAACTGTTATTCAAATTTTCATTCATTTTGTCATCTACGATTATTTGGGTAGGGGGAAGAATATCGGTAATTTTCTTCCTTTGTCTTGGCTTTTTCTTCTCTTCCAATTTTTGAGATGGAGTTGGAGCTGAAGCTGGAGCTTGGTGAGTTGGCTCTGCCGGATTTACAGTTGGAACTGATGGAGCAATGGTTAATAAATTTATAGGCTGAATTGGAATAATTGGCATTGGAGGTTCCACTGGCAATTCAATTTGAAGAATCTGAGGGGCCGAATAAGGCGGAATATGAAAAGAATCTTCAGAATCTTTAAATCCCAAACTTTTCCGGCTCCTTTTAGCTGGCGGTTGGGCGGCGGGATTTGAAAGCCTTCGTTTCCTCTCATTAATTTCTTCCTCCACTGTGGAGAGGTTGAGATTTAAAGGTTTGCATTTTGGTTTCGGGGTTCCGAAATTGAGCGACCGGACATGTTTTTTCCTCGGCGTGCTTCGACTCTTTTTCTCAATTGCAACCATTTCTGTATGACTTCGGATCCTCGATGCTGAGCTGATGAGTCTGGCCAACAAAGGAGTGTGTTTCTCTTTTGATAAAAAGTCTGGGGGATTTGGTGGCGTTGAAGGACCGGGGGTTTTTAAACTTTCATTTGCGAAATCTTCAATTGGTTCTTCTGCTCTGTCTTTATTCTTCGGTTCGGGAGTGTCAGAAAATAAAAGGGAAATTTTGGACAAACTAGGCATTTCCAAAGATGGTGGTTGTAAAGTAATTCTTTCGATTTCATCAGTTGGAGTCAATTCGCTAATTACAGGTCCCAATCCCAATTGGGATAAAAACGACTCAACGGTTTTAGTCACAGAGGAGGAAGTTGAAGGGACGAAGGAAGTTGAAGGGATTGCACTTGGCCCTTTGTTTTTATTTGGGGTTTTATTTGGAGTGACAAGATGGAAAAAGGAATTTTCTTTAGCTTTTTCTGGTGTGATTTTCACAGGTGTGGTCATTCTCGCCTTCCGCTTGTTTGGAGTTTTTATGACTGGGGCAGTTGGTTGATGAATTAACGATGTTGAGGTTCCTGCACGAGCTCCGACTGGGATTTTAGGAGCTATTGATCGACGGCCAAGAGATTCCCATCGAGAGGCAACAGGTTGAGATGGCAAGATTGCAATTTGAGATTTCTCTCTTAATCGAGTTGGAGTTTTTCGAGCTGATGGGAGTTTAAATGTCAGGGAATCGGCTGGCATTGTTTTTACAGGAGTTGAGAGCATTTCCAATACATCAAGACTTGAAGTCTGGAAAAATGAGTAAATGAAATATATAATATTTAATTATTTAATCTTTAACTTTAATCACATTTGTAATTTTTTAAATTACTTAAAATCATAATTTCGTTAAATGGCACTTACTTGGAAATCATTGGTGATGGTGAGCAAGTTAGAGAAAGAATTGGATTCTGTGCTAATCATATTTGAATCTGTGCATAAAGTATCGAGATTCGTTGGTCCATCACAATTTTTCATTATTTCGCAAAATAATTGTTCGACTTCATCTGGACTTAGAACTTTAAACAAAAATATATGTTAATTGAATTTTATAAATTAAGATATTTTATGTGTAAGAAAATAAGCATATAATATAAGTATTGAATATTTATTATTTTATGAGTTTAAAATTGTACTTGTAAATTGTGGATTTTCCCTCTGGTTGATGTTATCAGCAATTTTTTCTTGAAGTTGAGTGTTTGTCAAGAGGTTATTCATAATAGCAGAAGGAATGACTTGCTGATGCTCGACATAAACATCATGCTGAGATAACGACGATTGAGAAACTTCCGAAAAGGTCGTGAAATTAAAAGAGAAAGGATTTGAAGAAGTTGAAGGAATTTCTATTATTTCTGACTGAGTTTCAACATCTTCCGTCTGCGTTATTGCATCTTTAGTCTCGGGTAGGATTGGAAGTATTTGAGTCGGAATCGGCTCATCGGTATTCGTACCAGTATTTAATACAATCGGCGGTATTGAGAGTCGGGATGGGTCAGGCGGTGCAGGAAGTGCCAAAAGATGACTTGTCTTCAAAGCATCCAGACATTTTCCCAAGGCTTTGAGATTTGTGCACAAGCCGTCGATTAAATTGACCGATTCCGTTGGAATTATTTTCCATTCCAATACTGATTTCGATATTAAGAGTTTCACTAGTGGAAAATTAAGATAAAAATTAAAATGAGTCATTTATTAGTTTATTTGAGATTTTGTAAAAGTCGACTCTTGTAACAGTTTTTATTAAATAATTTTCCTCACCTAGTTCTCTAGCTCCAATGTAATCAGAAAGAACATCTTGAAGATTCCCCAAATTCCCCATAAACGATGTAAATTTTTTAAGTTGTGAAATAAACTCGTCATCGCTTTGGCCGGCTTGTGGGAAATATTTGGGAGGAAGGATTTCTTGGAGTAATTGTTCCTCAAGGCAAAAAGATCGTCCGCTCCCGACATAATTCTTCTCAACTAAGTATTCTGTTCAAATAATGTATATACAATTAAAAAAGGCAATTAGCATAAAAAATAGACTAATTTATTTAGATTAGTGATAATGATTATCACAATATCACAGAAATGGAAGAATTCGATAATGAATTGTGAAATATTTAACTTACTTAAAATGATGAGAGAAATGTCTGAGGCATCCACCTGGGCGCTCATTTTCTATAATCCAGATAATTGTACTCGATTCATCTTCTATTTAATGGTTAATTAAGAAATTAAGAAAATAAGTGGGAAAATTCGCCTGAAATGACTCAAATCTCATCTTTTGTTTTGTTCCCGAAAAACGACGTTAAACTCCCGGTATTAACAAGAACTTGATTTAGTATCAAATGCTTTTATGTACTATTTGAGACTTTGCCAATTGAGTCCAAATTATGCTCACATGAATTTATATATGAAAATGATTCCTCTCTAGTTAGTAGTTAAAGTTAGTTAATGTTAATCATAATTGGACGATGTTTAAATAAGGCAGTTTAGTTTTCTTTGGACTCTTTATTTGAGATTTGCTTTCTATAATGAAAAACGAAATGGTAAGTCTACATTACAATTTTAAAATAATAAATGACAATCATAAGTATTTCTTATATAACAATTACAGATCTTGTGTAATTTTAAATACTAAATTGTAAGTAGCAATAATATTGAGTAATGTGAGTTGAATAATATACAATCGACATTAGAAAATTGTAACGGATTCATTTACAATAATCATTTTATCCTCAATACACAATAGTAAATACCATTTACGAATACACACAACAACCACTTTATACACTCACACGTACATGCATTTAAATGTTAGTTTAAGAAAAGAAAAGTTAATTACAAGTGAAAGACATGAATAATATAGGTGATACACGTAAATATATTATAATATTTTGCTGACAACTAATATTTATAAATATGTATTTTTTATATGTGGTGAAGTGCACACACGATGTACTTGAAGAGATTCGCTTGTTCAGGCCTTTGACTAGCTCTAGCTTAGAAAGTTAAAACTGGTTCCTCACGCCGTTCTAATATATCTAAAAGAAGTTTAAAAGAAGTTAAAAGCATTATTCAGATAGATATTGATTTATCAATGTTAGATTAATTGTTGAAAATTTTAAATACCTTTCATAATTGTAGAACATGGCAATGTAATATAAGTAAGAAATGCATTGAGCGGGATACTCTGCAATAAAATTATTAAGTTAATTAAACTAGATAAAATAATTGATTTAAACTTTGAGACCAACCTGGGCCCTTCGTGATTGAATAAATGCCAATGTCTGTGTAAAGCCTCTCATGGTCCACAGAGCACCATCGTCCAATTCTAGTTAATAAAAAACATTAATTTAGTTGCATACTTAACATTTAATATATTTTAACTATAAGAGAAATAAAACACTAAATAGGAATTAGAGCAAAAGAAATGAAAAAACATAATTCAATACCAGTCATATTATCACAGTTGTACAAAATTCGGATCCCTGTATTTGTAAGTTTATTAGGTACAGTTCGGAGGAGTTTTTCTTTACAAATCTGTTTCGCATCCTGTAAACAGGAAATGGACGCTGCCTTATTGGGAGCTGAAAGGAGTCGGCCAATGATGGAAGTCGGAGGTTCGAGAACGACCGTTTTTGAACTAAGGAGTTGGTGTCGTTTTCTCCCATGGGCTTCTTCCTTAATTTCTGACTTAATGGGCATCATGTCGAATGCCACGGATTGGGAGCGAGGGAAGGGAGAGGGGCAACAGCAAGAACATCCGCTGCTACTTGAGCCAATGGAAGACTTGAGGGTTTTTGAGCAACAAGTCACTTCGTTTCTCATGCAATCACATCTAGGACAACAACCACTGCACCAAGCACCCTGATCTGCAACCAAAAAGAGAGAACAAAAAAAATTAGTCTCTTTGGCCTACACGCAAAAAATATCTCTCCTTCTACATACAACAATACGATAATAATTCTAAATTTTTCTAATTAAATTTCTCTCTTGGAAAAATCATTTCTAATAAAATCAACTTTAACTGGACAATACAACAATAATGAATTTAATGAAGAATGACAAAAAAAATGTCTTTCTAATTTAATTATTAATAAAAAAATATTTTTCTAATAAAAAAGAAGCAGACGAAATTGGAAGCAACAATGTTTGTAATAAACTAATTATACGCTAATTATTTCCTAATAACTTGGACTAATAATCACCAAGAACAATAATGAAGCAAATACACTGAAAGTGGTGCAGGATCGTGTGGAGAAATGAAGGAATTATTTCCCATAAAGGAATTTATTTTATTGATTATGTTTCATGTTACACACAACGTCTCATGATGTCGTATATGATACATATAAAATTGGATTTCAGAGGTTATATGAAATGTAATTACTAGATACAATGAGAATAATGACTCCCGGAGATGGAGAGATATCAAAGAGTTGATCCTGTCTCTTATTATGATCGATATTGATCAACCAAGAGAACTTGTATGAAGAGAAATGTACGAGAAATGTCTCGTATCTAATACCAGTATTAGAAGTACCAATATATTATTTATTATATGAACCTTATTTGATAAGGTTTAACCCGTTTAACCTTATAATAAATCTTTTTCCTTGTCGTTTCAGTCGATGAAAAATAAAACATAAATTGAATATTCATTCATTTTTAGCTTAAATGAAATATTGAAATATTCACATCAAAATTATAAAAAAGAAGCATTTTTAAGTTGAAAGAGAAGAATTAAAAAATGACAATTACCATCTCTAACATCTCCAGCTTCAATCTCAGCCAAACCACAATAATCCAAACCTTCGTTCTGAGATCGAGTTTTCTTTGCTGTTCCGCCCTCATTCCCCTTGATCGATCTCCACCCCGAACGAGCAAAATTGTTCAAATTTGAACTTGGATCACTCAATCTCCTCTGTTCAATTAATAAAAAAATTATAACCATTAAAGTCAAATTAAAGTCATTAAGATAATCTTTTAAAATTTACAAGAATAACAACTGAGGACAATTAAAGCTAAATCAACCCACGTGGTGTTTGAACACAAAGTCTTCGGAATCAGATTCATTGTCAGAATCCCAAATCCCATCTGTCATACAAAACCCAGGCTCCGATGTCGGGGTTTCCACTCCGGCTCCTGTAAAAAATAGTTTTTTAACTTTAGTTTCAAGAGTGAAATTTAAAAGTTTACCTTTCGGCTTTGACACGGCCACTTCCGCATGTCCTTTCCCGTAAGGTCCTTTCAACCTCACATATTCCACACGTTGGCTTGAGGATGAAGAGAAAAAACCGAATGTCATTCGCTGGGCCATTTTGCTCCCTATGCTGGCCTACAAAAAATTTTATTCCTCAACTCACGTATTTCATTAAACTCAAAGGCCCACATTCTTCCCATGCCAAATCTAGAAGATTTTTTTTATTATTAAATTCCAATTCCATTTGCAAGTTACACAAAAAATCTCATTTTGCTAAAATTTACTTTTGGTACAGAATACAGAACATAGCAGTGCTATGATAGTACCATATGAATTACAAATACACTTTTATATGTGTTTAAAGTCTTTACTAAAATTAGCATAATGAAATTGTATTTAATCAGAACAGGAGTTCATTTAAGAAATTAAATAAGTAATTAAAAATGATGAAATTTGAAGGTAAAACTATTTTGGTATGAACTTACTCGTGAGTCATAGACTCGTTTAAGGGCATCGTAACGGATGGAACCGAGAAAGAGAACAGCTTGGAATCCTTGGTCACGGTCTTTAGCCATTAGTTCAACAACGACCATTTCCCCGTCACGAACCGTCATTTCGCTATACACCTCATCGAAGTTGTCAACCTGGTAAACGAGAGATGAAACATAAAATTTGAAAGGTCAACATTGAAAAAAGTAAAAATATGAAATTATGAAAAATACCATGAATGAGAGGAAAGGATATGTAATTTCTTCAAACTCCCCCTTCGTGTCCATCCGTCTCCGGCTGGGAGAGGCGTACACTTTCTGTTTGTTTGTAAATAATATTCCATGTTAAAATGACATTATTACTTTAATGACATTATACTTTAATGCCAGAGAATTAACATTTATGAGAAAATGTCGCAAGTGGATTTTTTTATACCTGTGAATGACGTTTTAAAACCTGGAGATCCTTTGGACTTGTTCTCGTACATATGGCAAGCTATTTACAACCATTATAATTCATTATTAATATTATGAGTTGTGTAATTTAACATTGTAAATTACTAATAAATAAAAGGTATGTAATTACATAATTGATAATTGTACTTACAGTTAATGTGTATTCCAATTGGTGAATTAGTAAATTGAGAAAAACGGTCTCTTGCCATTCAATCTCCGGATCACCAATGGGAAGTTTTTTACTGTCTTTTCGAAAAACTTCAACTTCAGTCTAAAATGAATCAAATATAGGATTAAGAAAAGAATGTTCTTGTAAATTAATAGGTTTACGGTAAATTTAGGCAATGTAACATTTCTTGAATGTCTTTTCCGAATGAAGAAAAGGAGATCATCGGCATCAATTGATGTATCGGTATGGAAGAGAAAATGACGAACGAACACATCGGTCCAATAAGTTGTCCCTCTTGTCATAAAACATCCCCCGTCTGAAATGAATGAAAATAAATACATTTATTATAAAAGTACATTTATACAAAATGCATTTAAATAAAATGCATTTATATATAAAATTATAAAGTATAATTTATTTAAATATGTAGTTAACTTATAAATTACCTTGAACAGAAGAATTTTGTAGCTCTTTTTGTTGTTGAAACTTAATTTCTTCCAAAAGAAGCTGAAGTTGAGTTGGAGGTGAAGTAGAAAATCCACAGAAGGCCATCATAAGAATATTCTGAAATTTTAAAGACGCGAAATTAAAACATTAACTTTTTAATTAATTCCAAACCTTAGTTTAGAATTTTAACTTTTTGCAAGCAAAGATTTATGCAAAGTTTTGAAACAAAACTTTGTTTTTAATTAATTTTACTCTACTTTAATTAATATAACTCTGAGCTATAATTCTTCGGTTATTACTATTATATTTACAAATATAAATACGGTTCATATTTTCACACTTATATTACTACAACTTGTAAAAATGTAAATATCTTAATTAAATCTCTAATCTTATAATTAATAAAGAGATGTGTAAGTTGGGATTCTTGGGATAGATGATAAAGAATCAGATTAAAGAAAAATAAGTTTATGGTTAAGTATTAATAAATTAAACTTGAGCTTACTTTGCCTTCTGAAGATAAGAACTGGTTAATTAAATTTACATATCGAAGTTAAGTTCTTTCTTAAATGACTTCTCAATGCGGAATTCTCCATTTCGCATTTAGCACAAGTAATGAAATAATGACCAAACGAAGTCATAATAATTCCTTTTGACCATTCGACTCTCTCACGATATTTCCCCGAGTCAGCACAAATAACTCAAAAGCCTGACTATGAATATTTGGACAAAAGTCCAATGCTTTGGACTTTGTAAAACTCTTAGTAAAACTCTTTATGAAAACCAATTGGGTTTAGACATTAAAAATTAAGTGATAATAATATAAAGAAGAAGGAGAATGTCGCAGGGTGAAGGTCCTAAGCTAAACTAACGACCAGAAAGGGAATTTCTCTCCTAAAGGGTCTCATAAAAAACATGCACGACTTATTGTGCTCCCCAAAATCTCTTTCGCCTGTGCGCAAAAGAAGATCGATAATCTTCCTTTAAAACCCTCGTCCTCCTCTTCTTCATTCCCAACACGCCAATTTGAGTGTTTGTTCAATTAGGAAATTAAACACTCACGATCGGACAGAATTCTCAAGGCTCGACTTCATATATGAACTTCTAAAAACAAAGGAACAGGAAATGGAATTCATCATGAATGAATTCACCTCATATTGTTCGTTATTTAAATCTTTAAATCAATTGTTAATTTAACAATTTATGAAATCTTTAACATTTTCTGTCCACCCACGTAATTATAAATGTATATAAAACAATGCGTTTTGTATGAGAGTAAATTGATTTTTATAAAATTGTGAAGGCTTTTACATGTAATCTACCATAGAATTTATCATATGCAGGTTCATGTTGATTGACTCAAAAAAGTTTCCTGCCAGACTCAGGTCGGTTTAAAATACCTCAGGGAAATTATCTTTCCATTTCATCTATGCAGAAACCGTTTAATCTATAAACAACACTGGGGGGCCTGACGTTCAAAATGGGTTTGGAAATTATTATAGTGTAATTTAAGTCAATCGGTATCTCGATGTCGTTTGTAAAAGGGCATGGGTTATGTGATAGAATACAAGATGCTGTGTTTGTATTCAATCCATGATTCGCTCTTGTTTTACTTTAATAGATTTTAACCATTTTAGATTTATAGCTCAATTGAGGAAAGGCTTTTAAATTAATTTAGCGAATATGAAAATTAAATAAAAGTTCTTAACCGTATTTATTGATATTTACAATAAATATCCCCTAAACATAGACATTACTTTAGAATTGATTAATAATGTTTTCACTTTTAAGTTAGAATTCTGTAAAAATACTAAATAAGTAAATACTACGTGTACTACATACATTATGTATATAAATATTAATTGCACTTACTTAAATCACTATAAACTTCTTTAGTTAGTAATTGGATGTAGGGGATTTATGGGAAATGCATATTTTTTACTATTTATTTTATCTTCATTAAAATTTCATTCCAAAGGGATGACTAGTTTTCTCGCTTGGGAAGAGGATGAAACGGATCTGACCAAACTTTCATATCTGTAAAATAAAATAAAATGATCTCATAATTATCCAATCATTTAAATACAAAAAACATTATTATAATTTGATTCACATATTAAATACCTCCTGGTTGAATCTCTTCTTGAATAATTCCTTTTCTGTTTATCTTCTGAACTCTTTCTGCCAAGTAAAAGAAAAAATCATTAGTCTCAAATAAATGTACACATGATTAATAATTTGACTGATTATCAATATTTAATATTTTAAAAGTTAGTTAGCGATTTCATACTGTAATACGAAGTATTAAGCATGGGAGCAATTATAATTGGATAACAGGCGAGTGCAATTGCAGAACACATCCCGAGACAAAGAGCACCAAATCTCCATCCTCTTAATTCAACCATCACTTTCCTTAAAGATTAAAATAAATACAATTAGTCTTCGAATTCTGTAGTCTTCAAATTAGCATTATTTCATTATTTAATAATTAAATTTAGTCACTTCAAATGTAATTAATTAAGTATTAAGTTAATAGAAATCCAAATCTTACCGATTGATATAAAAAAATGAAGTGTCTTCAAGTTTCCTTAATTTTCAATTTTGAATTTTAAAGTGCTTATACTTAAACGTACTTTTATGTATTTATATTAAATCGAACCATAAAATTAGCTCTGATGGTAAGATTAATGAAGATTCGACCTTCTGAAGAGAAATCAAATGAATTTCGAAAGAAATCTGCAAAATCTTGAGATTGACGATGAAAAATGGCAAAGAGGGAAATGATTTTCCTTTTTCTATTGCCGGGATGTGAAGTTTGAAATTGGCCAACTTTCACCGGCACTTCATTCGATCATGCAACATTGAGGCGCTTTGTTATGGGACTTGTATTGTAAAATCATTACAAGCAACTTGACTCGTCCTGCTCCAAATATCTTCAATTAGGAATTAAGAGAAAGTTCATCCCCCGCAAACATCCCGGATTAATTCTTCAATTAATTAATTCTTAATCACAATCTTCCTATAAAGGTGCCAGATGGGAGCTCAAATACAGGACTTTTAAATGCTTAAAAAAGTATAAGCTAAATAGGTTGAAATCAACACCCCCCTTTTGTTCCTCTTTGAGTCATCTGTCATTTTAGTTTTATTGTGTGTGCAATTGTGTGACTCATTGACATTTCCTCTTCAGTTATCTCAATAAAGTTGTTATCACATAATTCAGTTTAACAAATTTCCTCCTCTGTATTTCTTTTGACTCAAAGAGCTAATTGGGTTATTTAAAGTTATTCACAGTTGTTTAAAGCTAAGGAAAGCATTTTCTGCCAATAAGGAACTATTTGTTAATTTTTCGTTAAAGCTAACAATTTAACTTCTCTACAAGTAAATAAATCATCTTCTTTAGAAGCAAAATACTAATTGAATTTTCACCATTTATCTCAAATAAATCAATCATGTGGAAATCAGCCCTTGGTAAGAAATAAAGATATTGTGATATGATTTAGAATAACAATTAATCATAAGATGATTTAAATGCGCATTAAATAACTGGTTTATCTTGTTAAAAATTATCGGTTATATTCCTCGATTCCATTTTTGTTAATTTTAACTGGTTTTTTTATTTTGATTTCAGGAGTGTCGATGAAGGACCAAGAGAGCACTGTAGATGACGATTGGGAAACCGATCCAGATTTCATTAATGATGTCAATGAAGAAGAGCAAAGATGGGGATCAAAGACTATTGAAGGATCTGGTCGCACTGGTGGTGCTATCGAGTAATTAACAATACCTTTATTAATTATAAAAATATTAAATGCAACCATACATAAATATTTATATGCTGTTTAAGTAATGTAAAGAAAGATAAAGGTCATCGATCTCTACTTTAATTATTCTTGGGTTTTATTAGCATGAGAAAACTGTGTGAAGAAATTCAAGAGGATGATGCTTCTGCCAAAAAGAAATTAATTGAGGAGCTCAATCCAGGATTTGGATATGGTGGAAAATTTGGAGTAGAGAGCGATAGGTGAATTCAATTCAATATTGATATTTTTATTCATACATAAATACATACAAAAATATATCGAAAGTATAGTATATTATGTATATGCAGTATGTAGAGCATATTTTATATTATTAATTCAGATCGATAATTGTCAATTTAATTGGGATCATTGTTTAATTTATTTTAATAAATGTATTTTAGAATGGATAAAACCGCCATGGGAAATGACTACTTCAATCCATTAGAAAAGCACGTGTCCCAAAAAGACTATGCTGTTGGATTCGGAGGAAAATACGGAGTTCAAACAGACAGAGTTGATGAGGTAATTCATCAATGAAAATGTAAATGATCATAAAGTATAGTGGCGGTCCCAGGTGGGGTCAACTGGGTCCATTGAGCCCCCCCTTGACTTTGGAAAACGATGTAGATATAATTTAGTTATAACTGAAAATTAGGTTCAAATTATAAATTTTTCTTAGAAAGTTTTCTCGGAACCTAAAGGTCCCGATTGTTTGATAGTGAGAATAATGATTTCATATGTAATTTTTAAAATATTTTCTAGGGGCCTATTTAACCTGTAACACGTTTCACTATTTCTCAGATCCCAAATGGAATCACACAATAATGGTCCTGTAGAAATATCGAAGAAATTTTCTCGCTATCAAAAAGCCCTCTGAAATTTTAAAACTAAACGAAAATAAATTATTGGGACTTAAAGATCCCTTTCAAATAGCTCAATGTAAGTTTCGAAAAAATTTTCTCGGGACCTAAAGGTCCCGTTGAAACATCTTTTTAGATATAGAAAAAAATTACTCGCGACCTAAGGTGTCGTTGAATTATCTATCTAAATTATGGAAAAAATTTCTCGGGACCTGTCCCGTTGTAATTCGCATCAAGGTATCGAAAAAAATTTCTCATGACCTAAAGGTCCCGATTACTAGATCTATACTATTTCCAGTACTATTTATTAATATTTTACAGATACTGATTATATTAAGTACCTTTATGCTATTATAATACATTATTTTATAATAAACAAATTTGGACCCCCTTCTACAAATCCTGGGACCGCCCCTGATAAAGTATGAATATATGAATGTTTAAAGACACATCTGTTGATGTTCGCAGAGCGCAGTTGGATGGGATCATAAAGAAAAGGTTGATAAGCATGGTTCCCAGAAGGATTATACAACAGGTTTCGGTGGAAAATTTGGAGTTCAGTCAGACAGACAAGATAAATCAGCAATGGGTTGGGATCACATTGAGAAAGTGGCAAAGCACGAATCACAGAAAGACTACACAACTGGATTCGGAGGAAAGTTTGGAGTTCAAAGTGATCGACAGGATAAATCTGCATTGGGATGGGATCACATTGAAAAGGTCGAGAAGCATGAATCCCAAACTGATCACGTTGTCGGGTTCGGGGGAAAATTCGGTGTTCAAAGTGATCGACAAGATAAATCAGCACATGGTTGGGATAATGTGGAGAAGCTTCAACAGCATGAATCACAAACAGGTTAGTTTAAAGTTATAGTATTCCTCTAATTATACAAATTATTATTGTTAATCTCAATTAACCATTTTGTCTCGTTTACATTTTAATATTGATAACTTAACCGTATTAATAAATATTAATTAACTTTATTCCAGATTATGCCAAAGGATTCGGAGGCAAATTCGGAGTCGATAAAGTGAAACCAGATAAAAGCGCTCTGGGTTGGGATCATCACGAAAATGTTGAAAAACATGGAAGTCAAACGGAATATAAGAAAGGATTCGGAGGGAAATTTGGCATTGAATCAGACCGTGTGGATAAATCCGCTCATGGCTTTGATGAAGGCTCCAGAGCTGTTGGAACAAATTATGCTAAAGAGAAGCCACAAGTGGAAAGGAAAACGAGTGACCTGCGAGCAAGATTCGAATCAATGGCCAAAGCAAGTGAAGAAGAAGCAAAAGCTAAATCCGAAGAAGAACGGAAGAAGCGACAAGAAAAGGAACAGAGAGAATTGGAAGAAAATAAAAAGCAGGCTGAAGCTAAAAGGAAACTCGATGCGGAGAATGAATCAAGATTGAAGAAGGAAAAAGAAGCCGAAGAAGTCCGAAAGAGGAAGGAAGAAGAAGAAGAGCAAAATCAAATTTTGAAGCAGAAAGAACTTCAACGACAAAGTGAACTTCAGAGAGAAAAAGAAATCCAAAAACAAGCCGACATTCAAAAACAAGCACAAATTCAACGACAACGAGAAGAACTTGAAGCTAAAAAAGAACTTCAGAGACAAGAAGAGCTTGAGAAGAAGAAAGACGAAGAAATGGAAAAACAAAAACGCCAACGGGAAATTTCGAGGAAGAAGGAAGAAGAAGAAATGAAAAGAGCTCAAATGGAAGACGAGAGAAAATCGGAAGAGCGAAAGAGAAAAGAAGAAGTTGAGCGATTGGAGAAATCCAAAAGGGAACGAGACGCCCAAGAAGCTGAAGAAAAACAAAGGAAGATTCGCGAACGTGAAGAAGAATTCCAACGGCAGGAGTTTTTGCGAAGGCGGGACGAAGAAGCCCAGAAAGGAATTGAAGAACTTCAAAGGATGGAGAGAGAAATTCTTTCCATTGAACAAATGCAGAAGAAAACGCAACATGAAACGATGCTCCAAGCGTCTCTCAAAAATGCGGCAGGAAAGTTCGAACCAGAGGAAGTTGAGGACGAGGGGGACGATGAAGACTGGGACGATGAGGTCACACCAAATGAGCCGAAAGGAAATAATGGGAATAACGATGCGAGTCCTTCGAGTGAGTCTGGATTTGTTGCTGTTGCGGTTTATGATTATCAAGCTGGTAAATTCCATTAGCATTTATATTAAATAAAGATTTTTAATTTAATTTATATTCAACTTTATGTTGATTACTTTTAATATCTAAGTATTTTTAATTAATGTTTAATTAATATTCAGCGGCTGAGGATGAAGTTACATTTGACCCTGGCGATGTCATCACAAATATTGAAATGATCGATGAAGGATGGTGGCGTGGAGAGTGCAATGGAAAATTTGGATTGTTTCCTGCCAATTACGTCGAAATTCGACAGTAACAATCTTGTACCTTAAAACAAAATCATCCTGGACTATCTGATATACTTAGCTTCCACATCACTACAATTTTTTAATATTGAGAAAGATGAATGAGTTTGTAATTAATAGGAGCAATCATCACTTGATTCCATCATAAACCTTAAATGGTTTTTATCTACTTATACATCTACAAATATTTGCATTACTTACATATTTGTGTAATACAAACTAAATTACTTAATAGATTTTGTATTTATTGAATATCAAATATAATTATGTATAACATGCCAATTATTAACTAGATTCTAATTATGTTAAGTTATTAAGCAAGATGGCATAAATGTAATTTACTGAATTTAGATTTTCATCAAGCAATAATTATAATAATTTAATTTAAAATGGAATTATATTATTAAACACGATTAATTTGTTAATTGTCGATTTTATTAATTAAAAGGAATAAAAATAAATTCTCGATGGAAAATTGAATCACACTATCAAACTCATAAACTAAAATTTCATCAACTTCTATTCAGAGATGCATATTTACATTGGAAAAGAGATTGCCGTGATATGAAAAGAATTAGAAAAAATAATTGGCATATTTTATTAAGACATTAAAATCTTTTCAGGCATTTAATCATTTAACAGATCAAGTTAAAATTTATAATATTTAATGCTTCAACATTTTGCATAGAATTATACATGATAGTCATGTAGCTGACTTTATTTATTGAAAAACAATAAGAAATAGAATATAAAAGTAATTACTTACAATTAAAACTTTCGAGATAAAATCGGGAAAAACAAAATGGTGTAACTGACTAACTTACATTGAGTGAGATATGAGATTCTAAATATTGAAATTTGAAAAAATTAACCAATTAAGGTTTGAGTATAATGTTAACATTCTATTGGAATATAAATACGGATAAATCTTTATATGGTAGTTAAAAACATTAATGTTCCTTTAATTTAAACTTTAATAAATTCTTTAACTCTAAACACAACTAAAAGTTATTTAAAATGTAAATGTGTATTTTTATACATTCACTAATATTCTACATATTTATACAAAAGTCGTTGTTCCCTTTTAACAGTTTAAGACTTAAAATTTAAGTAAGTAGAGAGAGTATAATGATCAGTTTTAAAAGTTAAATATATAACCATTATTTTTAACATTAGCATTATAGTCACTCTTTAGAAGAATAGATATATCGTTCTGCGAAATATTATTAATTGAACTAATTAATATAAATAGCTAATTGAAGTTTACAATAACAATTATTTTAGTAATAAATTGTTTTTACATGACACGCTATTTTAATATTCACACACAATTTAATTTACCTTTTATGCATTAAATTATAATGACGCTATTTAATCTATAATTATACTTAATTAAATAAATATGGATATATCATGCAACGTATAAAAATGTTAAAGTTCTGTAATGAATAATAAACCTACGTATTAACTTTCTAAATACTATAATTAATAGTAAACTAAAGATTTAAAAATTGAAGTCAATTAAGAAGAAAGTTCTTATTTTTATGTATTTTCAACAAGAGGGATCGTTGGTTCATAATTTTCATTATCACTTTCATTCTGAGCTCTTCTTTCAAGACTCCTCTTTGCTTCCTTCAAAATTACATGGGTTTTGTGTAATTGGCGACAAATGGCTTTTTCTGCATGGTGTTTCGCATCTTCTGTTTTCTTTAACCGGTCAGCAGTATCATCAAGGGCCTTAATAACAATTAAATATTTAACTTGGTTAACAATAAGAAGCTAATAAGTGTAGGGGATTACATACATGACGAGTTCTGATGAGTTTGTCCGCCAAATCTCGATTCACTTTCCTTAACTTAACATTTTCCTTCTTGTAATCAATCTCAGTATTTTCGTCCGATAGAACTTCAATTCCCAAATCGGGCGATGCGTCTGCGTCTCTTCCATCGACTCTTTTATCCTGAATTCAAAATTTCAATTAATTTGAATATAATATTCAGTATAATTGCATTTGAACATACAAAGTACATATTTTAATGATGGTTAATTAAATTATTTAACATACATTATCGTTATTGGAGTTGAGTGGTTTTTCTTGGCGAGGATAAGTGGAAAGTTTGATAGGGCAAGCTTCTTTTAATTCCCTCAGATCTCCAACAAGTTTCGAATGTTCGTGATGAACTCTTTTCAATGCAGCTTCGGTCACAGACAATTTCTCCGAAATTCCCCGTCTGTCCATTTGCATATCGCTCATCCTTTCGTTCAAATGTTTAAGCGTCCTTTCAAGTTCACTTATAGTCTTCTTTGCTTTTTCGTATTCTTCCTTAATGGCGTTTCTGAAATTTGGTAAATGTCAATTTATACGTTAATTTGACTTAATTGTAATTTAAGTACAGTACTTATATTATAATGAAGTAATGATTGGAAATGAGTTAAAAAATTAAAATCTTACGATCTTTCTAAATCAATCTTCATGGCTTGCAATTTGGCTTCAAGTGTTGATTTTCTCGCTAACAAACTTGAATTTTCAGAGACGAGACTATCCCTTGTTTGAGTGACCAATTTGAGTTCTTCGAGAATCAGATTTGTTTGAATTGGATTGAAAAAAGGTTCGTCTGTTTGAAGCTCTTTGTCTGAATAAAATATAAACCATATTTAAAAATAATCTTAATAATCTTAATAATAGTGTTTATTTACGATAGTTGTAATTGTATCCAGAAAGCTCACCTCTTGAACGAATCTTCGGTCTGGTAACCTAAAAATCAAAAAAAGTAGTTTATAAGTTATTCCAAATATTTTTATATGTAAATGTAAAATTAAATGAGGAATAAAATGGTTTTACCTTCAGTGCTTCTCGTAACTTTGTAATTTCTTTCCCATATTTCTCATTTACTTCCTTGGCGGATAAAAGTTCTTGAAATAATCTTTGGTTCTCTTTGTCCTTCTCCTATTAAATGTTTAATTTCAATTACATACCTTAATAATTTATTAATATCAGGTAGAAGTTAGACAAAGATAAAAATAAAGAATAAATCAAAACCTTATTAACCAATTTTAATATTAATATTTAAATTATTTTCAATTACTTTGAGCGACTGCAATGTATGTGGAGAAACACTTGCAACTTTTTCATTGAGCAATTTGATTTGCTTTCTAAACGCTTTGTTCTTCTTCACTTCTTCTTTGTACTCGTGATTGATATGGTCAAGATGCTCATTTTTGTTGTTGACCTCGCTCTTTAAGGTCCCGATTTTGGTTTCCAACTCTGTTATTTTTTGTTCCATTTGATCCCTTATAAAATTCTCTTCCTCTTCTTCTGCATCAAATGCAATTAGTGCACATTTCTCCATTTCATCATTGTACCTTTTCATCTTCATGAGTTCCAAGTCTCTCTCGAGTTCTTCGAGTCTCTCGTGTAGGAAACCATTTTGATTCTGCAGACTCTTTTCTCTCTCAATGAAATTCTCAACTTCCTTTTCTCTCATTCGTAAAAGATTATCCGACTCGGTGAGTTTGGATTTTAAAACTTCTGTTGTGCTACTCATGGTTTGAAAATCTTTAAATTGAGCAATCAATTCTCTCGACTCCACTAAAAACAAAAAAAACACAAAAACAATAAATAAATAATCTATGTATAACTTAAAATTTAAAAGTGAATTATTATATTTATTTAATTTCTTATAATAAACTACAAACAAAGAAAATATTTAAATCCTTACCAGCACTTGTGGACGAAGACTGTGGCCTTAAACTTCCACCTCTTTCATTGTCCATATAAACTCTGAGTTTGAGCTGAAAGTTTTCATTCTGAAGTTGTTTAATTTGATCCTCGAGGTCCTTCAAAGTTGGATATCTCCTTAAGACCTTCCCTGAAGGATCCGCCTCAATGTTTTCTTCCATCTTGACCCAAGATCTTGGGAATTATGAAAATCGGAAGCTCCAGAAATTGGGAATTTTGGAATTACTGACGAAGATCGTCAGGAAATTCACCACAAGGAATAGTAGATGAAGAAAGAAATGAACTGATCTTGCTGTGCTGAGATTCCTTCTGCGTCTTCTTCCTTGAGAAGAAGAGTTAAAAATTATTAATAGGACGAAGGAGCAAGAGGAAATCGGGTATAAATAGATCATGGACCTTCCATGAGCAAAAAAATAAGAGGAAAAAAGGAGAGTTATAAACCCCTTACTTCACTTTCACGAATACTCCGGATCTTGGAGGATATTAATACAGAAGGAAAAAAAGTTAATTTCCTTCTCCTTTTATTATCAAAACCACATGTGAGGATGTCGATTGGGAAAGTCAATTAAATTTGATGGGGATTAATAATGTACTTTTTTAATAGCAATGTGTATTGGGAATAAATGCAGAAACGGTCCTAGCTGGGCAACTACATTGTACTAAATTGTAATTAAACCAAGGCATAGACCCAGGGAAGTTAAAATCAAATGCAAGCTTGTTGATTTGCCAAAAGGCCGTTGATTTTGCTTTAGGAACAAAATTCAAAATTCCTTTCACGCTCATCGCAGGATTCAAACCATCGCTTTGGTTCGCTCCAACCAAGCCAAATTGTAAAATCATTCATTTTTATAATTCGAGTATTTAATTAATAGTTAATTTCAATTAATTTAGGACTATATTTTTGTTCATTAATTGAAAAATCACATCATGAACGACATAAGAGATATTATGGACATGGGGGGAGATCCGCAAAGGAGTGGATCAATCAGAAGGGAAAAGAAAAAGGTAATTTATAAAATTCAATATTAATTGCCCAAATAATTAACGACTGTATTTGTTAAATGTGTGTTGTTAAATGTTGATCATGTTAATGGTAAAATATTAATATTAAAATAAATGTTTTTAATTAAGGTGGAGGTTTACAAAAGACCTGAAGGAATGCACAGGGAACTTTTTGCCCTTTTATGCTCAGACGGAGGAAAAACTTTTAACCATGAAATGGCCCCCCTTTTGCCCTCTGACACCCCTGGGGGTTATAAACAGAAAATCAACCTGAGTGCAAAGAAAGTTCGACCTTGGAGATGGACACCGTTTGAGAACCCGGCAAGGAAAGACGGAGCGATTCTTTATCATTGGAGAAGAATTGGCGAAGAGAAGAAGGAATATCCTTTTGCCAAATTCAATAAGGTAATTCACTAATTATTATTATAAAACTATATTTCATAATATACCAAGATTTCATGATCAAAAGAATATTATAAATATCTCTAATAATTATAATTTTATAGGAAATGCCAATTAAACAATACACTGACTTGGAATACCTTTCACATTTGGAAGCCGAAGGATGGAACAAAAAAGACACCGATCAACTTTTTGATCTTTGTCGACGATTTGATTTGAGATTCCCAGTTATTCATGTAATAATGATTTTCAAATTTAGTTTATTTATTGGCCATTATTTACCTGAATGTTTTAATTGTATGTTTTTATTAATTTTAGGATCGATTCAGTTCCGAGACTCCAAGGTCAATTGAAGATTTGAAAGAACGTTATTATAATGTAACAAATGTTCTTACCAAATTGCAATCTGACGGAACAATTCCTGAAAAGATTATTAACTACGATGCTGAAAATGAGCGAAAAAGGAAAGAACAAATGAATCGCTTTTGGAAAAAGACACCCGAACAGGTTAGAAAAATCTTTTCGTATATTTTTTATTCTTTTATTTTATTACTTCCATTAAGTTTTTCATAAAATGTTTTTCCATAAAATAAATATTGATATAATTTTGTAATGATGATAAAATTTGTTAAATGAAGATCGAAGAAGAAGAATTTTTGAGAGTTGAGTTGAAAAAGATTGAAGCGAGGAAAAGAGAACGAGAGAAGAAAACTCAAGATTTACAAAAACTCATCACTGCAGCAGATGGAGTTTTGCCACAAGAAGTTATTGCTTCCGCTCTCAAGAAAACCGATCATAGCAAAAAATCTGCTAAGAAAAAATCAGGTACACGATTTAACCTTTTATTATGTTATATCATGTAACAATTCTATAATTAATATAAGTATAAGTATAATTAATATAAATACAATATAATAATTAAAATTTGTTTTTTTAATCTTTAAGTTTCACATTCCCGAAAAGATTCGACTTCTAACCCAGAAACCTTTTCGGCTATCAAATGGCCCGACTTTAAGAGTTCAGGAGCGATGATGAGATCTCAAAGGATCAAACTCCCCGGTTCAGTTGGACAGAAAAAATTGAAAGCAATTGAGCAAGTTCTCATTCAGCTCAATGTTGGTAAGTACACCTGTGCATTTTATTTTTATTTTATCTTCTTGTTTATTTTATTTTAACACAACTACTAATTGTAATTAACTAAATATGTTTGTTTTAGACTTGAATATTCCTCCAACGCAAGAAATTTCTCAAGACTTTAACGATCTTCGATCTGACATTGTTCTCCTCTATGAGTTGAAATTGGCTTTGCAAACATGTGAAGTGGAAGTTCAAAGTTTAGCGAGCCAATACGAAGCCACCACAGGAGTGAAACTCGAAATTCCGGATTTGTCGGCAGCGATGAACATCAACCTTGATGTTGTTGAACAAAAACCTCCAGCAGTTCCACCACCCACGCCAGCTCCCAATATTGTCCAACTCGAACCTCCGCTCAACGTAAGAATGTTTTTAAATTTTTCTTCAATTCAAACCATTTCTTTTAATTCGGTTAACATTTACAAGTTCCAATTTTTAATGTTTCTCTATTTGTTTTTCTTTTAGAAGAAAAGGAAGGCCGCTTTGGAACAAGGAAATGTTCTCAAGAAACTTAAGAACAAAGTTTAAACTTCGCATTTGAAATTCATTGGGTATTTTGACTATTTTGTATATTACCTAAATACAAAATCTACGTTTGGACTTTATAATTTCCCAATAATTTTTACTTGTAATTATTTGATAAGTTGTTCACAGTTGTTAATCTTCGTTGATTGTTATATGTAAATTAATCTTTTCTTAAATAAATACAGCAATTATCTAAATATTATAGAATTAATACATTCATAAATACAATATCATTTAATGTTTAACAAATCCCCTTTCTACATATTTTAAGCTCCAATGTTGCTTTTGCATTTCTCTTTTTGTATAATGATGCCATTTATCATTTATGAATGTTGGAAACATGCAAAATGTGAATTGGAGAAATTCGAGTGTCCCTAGGAAATATAATTGAATGAGCGTGTTGAGTTGAAAGTGGAAATTCGAGGTTGGAAAAAGAAGTGAAAGGAGTTTGTACATTTTCGCCATGCGCTTCGCTTTCTTCAATTTTTATCTATTATAAATATTTGCAAAATTCCACATTAACCAAGATATAAGGTTATTCGGTGAGGGAACTGTGAGAGCCGATTTAGATCACCAGACCCATGAACTATGAAATAGAATTGAAGAGTTATGGTCTATATCCTTTTTATAAATCATATCATCTCTGTATCTTATGTGTCTTATGTACACTTTGAAAGTATAATGTAACATATTCCAGTAAATCCATGCTTATACTCCCGGGTAATATAGGATTATACCCGGACGGGCATAATCCCTATATTACCCGGGGGTTGAGAAGGAAGTGTGTTTTGAAAGTGTGGGGGCGACAGCGGAGAGGAACCATTGCTCAGCCGCTGGTTTCACACAGCTTTTCCCGAAAGAGAGATATAGGGACTTGTTATAAGAACCACACGAGAGAGACGACGCTTATCTCTCTTATGTTTCCTCTATAGATTCTCTCCCGCCTGGGTTCTCCGATTCGCTCATTTATACAACTCGCTCCCTTCCAATATTCACAGACTTGGTTTGAATGGGCTCACACTAACATCTTAATACCAATTAACCAATTCACCCAATTAATCACCAATTCAAATATTCACCAATAGAGGTAAATCCACTTTTCTCTTTCTCTCACAAACTCACAACTCACAAGATTCTAATAATCTTTTGATATGAGATTGAACATATTGGATTGTTTATCCGTTATGATCATTTTAGCACAGGTTTGCATCTTTCATTATGTTTATCATATTGGTGGAACAAAACGAAAAAAGTTTAATTTTTAGTATAAAAACAGATTTTTATTAGAATTTTGACTAAAGTTTCGAGAGTCCTTTTGTGTTTAAACTTGGTCATTAAAACTAACAATCTTTTGATTTGGTATTCATAAGGTCTCGTTAAATTCATTATTTTACTGGAACTGAAACTGAACACTAATGAGCGAAATTGTTTTAAACGCGGATGGGAAACTGGGTCTGTTATATTTCATTTTTATAACATTAATGAGATTTGTATCCAGATGCTCCGACCTGCCTTCGTCATTCATTTAACTCACAATAGTGCACAAGAGCACAATAGTGCAGACTGAATTAGTTGGATTTCTTTTCTCATTTATTATAAATAAATTATAACTAATAATTGTGGTTATGATATACTGTGCTTTAATATTATGCGTTATTCATAGTTACAATAAGCTGCATAATATAGAACTTTTGTTTAACGTTACAAGCATTTAAAAGAATTATTTTTATTTTTATTGAACAGGATTATTAAATTCTTACCAAATTTTGACTTTAGAATATTTTGTGAATTAATATTTGTTCAAAACATTTGATAATACTGTCAGGGTTGGTTCACTCAGCCGTTTAATCCAATCAAAGTCACACAAGATGTATTATACATAATGCATAAGGAAAATATGTATGGTACATGGATTTTCCTTTGAAGAAAGAGAAAATGGATTTCATGGTTCTACTTGGGACTTGGGGACAATCACTTGAATCACGTTTCTTCATTTCCATAACAGACCTGTCGCTCTTCATTTCCTTCCAATTTGTATAAAGACTTTCATCCCATTACATTATTCTCCTCCTTTTGTTATACCAAATTGTACGCAGATAGGATCAAATCACATTAAATATTCTTTCAATCCATGGTCCATAAGGCATACAAAGTAAGTTAGAAGATGAACAAAATGTAGTTACATGTAAACCATTTGCATTTTCATTATTTACTCCTTTAGGAACTTTATTAACCTTGAAAAGGCTTTGGAAATTTCTCATCGTTAAATTGAATCCCAAAGTCAGATAAAGTTCAACTTGTCCTAAATAAGATTATTTAATTTATGGAGCATAATTAAATTAAAAAGTTAGTTCCAATAATTTTCACAACTTTACAATTTAATCAAATGAGGAAATAATAATCATTTATGATAATAATGGATAATTGGATGGCCATATTTAACGGTGGTAAACTAACTATAGTTAATAATAGGTGCATCATTACAATAAAATAATAAATGTGATGATCATTAAACAAAGCACGTTATAAAGATTGTGAGGCAGAGATTAAACTCTCAGCAATCTCATTATTTTGTGGTCTTTGGAGGAACAAAGAAATTCTTCTCAGGTTCTTAAAAGATGTCTTGGGACTTAGCGAAAGCCACATTATTTATTTATTACGTCTAACTTCTACACGCGAGGAATAAAAAGACAAACGTGGTGAAATTTGTACGATCCAAATTCCCCTCATTTTTCAAAGAAAGTAATTAGGAGAATGGAGAATTATGTATTAACGGTCTAATGAAAAGCTCTTTGGTTTATTTCCCCAGTGTCTCTTCCGTCTGGTGAGAATGGGGAAAAAGAAAGAAAATCAGAAAGTTGAGAAAAAGAGCGGAGGCGTGAAGGAGAAAATTCAACACCTCAACCAACAACAACAAAAGCTCCCAAGTCTGCACGAGGCTTCGTCTCCAGAAATGGAAGATCCAAAGAACCCCAAAGTGGTTCCGAAGAAAAAACGACCCAACAAACTTTTGTCACTTGGAAGCCAAGATAACAAAGAGGAACTTCCTTCTACCAGCAATCCAGAAAATCAGGAAGAGAAACCCAATGAGGGAAAACATGGGTATTCCGTATTTGGCGTCAAAAGCTATCTGCATCAGTTTTATGAAAGCATTCATTCACCAAATACTCCACAAATGACTGTTTTGAAAGATGTAAGCTTCTTAAATTCTCTTATACCTAATATTTACTGTACAGGGTGAGCTATAAGTATCTTTCTTTTTTAAATAAACAATCGTATAAAAAATAAAGATGCTTATGGCCCACCCTGTATAATAAAATAACTAATTGTAATAAACTCATATTTACGTATACTTAAAATACTAAATGCTCAAAGTATCTATAAAATGAAGGGAAAATGGTAAGCTCTAACAGCTCAACATTAAATATAAGGTCTTTACCTTCTTAGTTTGAATAATTAGCAACATTATTACAGTCAAATGGAATAATATTTTAATTGATTTTCAAATTAGTTCTTTCATAATTTAGTGGATGTTGTTAGTGAATGCGAAGAGAAGCTATTTACTAAATTAATTATATATTCATTATTATTTAATAATCATTAATAATCATTATTATATATAAAATATGCTATTGAGAACATGAAACTACATTACTAGTTACATATTTGATTTAAGTATGGTAGATGTGAAATGCGACTGACTCTGACTCTGAGTGAAATGAAAATATTTTTATAAATTGGTTACTTCCTCTGCCAATTTCCACCTCATTTGCGAAAAGTCAAAGTTGAAAGCATCGAAAGGAGAAAGGAGAGGTTTGGTTTGGAAAGAGGAAACTTTTTATATCTTGTGACTCTTAGAGGAAAATCGATTCAAACTTGAGACGTCTTTGGGAAGAGGAAACTTCTTTGTGAATATCTCCTTTCTTGTCACATTGGCCATATCTTCCCAACTAGGACTATAACTGTGACTATAAGTTAATGTTAGTATGACTATCACCATTAGCTTTCTTCATAAGAGGATAAACGATGAGTGGACGGGGTCTTTTCCCATCTTTTACATTCTTCAGTCGGTCGGGAAAGAATTGAAGAAAACAGAAAAGGCCCGACTGGGTTTAATCTTTTCTAAGAGACTTAACTAAAGGATTGTCCCAATTTCTATTTCTTAATCAACTGAGCAAATAGGAAAAGAAACATTTATTCCATCATTAAATTCCCTCTAATTAAATCTTTTCATTTTCTTCATTCAGCCTCCTTCGTTGGCAGAAATTAAAAACCTTTTTCCATAATATTCTCTTATCATTATTATTTTATTGAGAGTTCAATTTGTATTTTACGTCTGGTTGATAATTTTATTAGGCCGTTGTCGTTGTCGTTTATCGGTTAAATTAATCCATTAACAGGATTGGCAAGATTAAAGTAATTCGATTTAAGTAATTGCATGAACTATCTGTATTCTGTATTATTTGCTATATGGTAATACCTACTTATAATATGTATATCCTACATACTACGTTGTGTACTTACCTACTTACTTAAAAGCGGAATCCTCTTATTATATACGAGTCAAAGTAAAACTCAATTTAAAATATGGGTCAGAGGAAATAGGATAAATTGGAAAATGACAGAGCTAATTTGCCAAAATTTGTCAAACTATTTAGGTATGGGTTTTTTACACGTTGTATGGAAAGTGAAAGTTTATTTAGAAGATAAAGATTTAATTCATTTGACTCAGGTTGAGTAGTTGTATTAAGTAAAAGTAAAGGTTATTTATAAAAGGTTCTTTCCAATTTGAAACTTCTTTCCCATTTCTGAATCTCAAGAGAGTAGAAAATAAACTTTAGCCAATCTTTCATACATATTTTATGCCCAGAAAATTTTGATTACTTTTTGCTCCTCTCCATTTCTCCATGTGGAAAACAAATTACATTTAGAAGTTACATTGATGACGAGAAGTTCCATGAAGCAGAAAGAAATTCATTTGGTCATTATTCCCCATATTATTCCTATTACTACTTTTACATAAGAACCCGGGGCATATTCGCATATTCTTCTTGGATGAAAAGTTTTCAAATCGAATCCAATTTGACTTAGGACTTTCAATAATTTAATGCAGACAGGTTTAACAAATAACAAATACTCTGATAATTGGATTTTAATTAATTTGCATGCGTAGGAGTCAAATCCTTCCTACAAACTCCCACGCTAAGACAAACAAAGACAAACAAAAATAAGCCCAACTTTTAGCATATGCAAATAATCAATATTATACAGATTGTTATATGATATTTAAACTAGGTATTGTATTCATAGCTCTAATTAATATAATGAAGATTTAATTATGATTTCAATTTCCAAAACTCAATGTGTTTCTTATATGTATCATTATCTCTACGTTAAACTTATTTTATGTAGCCAAGAACTATAAAAAACAAATCTACGTCTCAACATTCATAAATCATCTTATATGGAATGAATTGTTTTACGATGATGACGTGGGTTTCTTTTATGCACCCATTTCATGCTTTCTTATATTTTGAGGTAGAGGGATTGTAGTTGAGCCATCTTGGAAAAGACATTTGGAGAAGTTGGACAGAGTAAATAAGAAGATCCAGTTTCCTCTTTTTGTGCGCAGTTGGCAGGAGAAATGAATAGATCTATGCGAACTTCCTCCATGATATTTTAATCCCAGACTCCTTCAGGACAATACACAACCAACTTTATACGCCCACACTTCACTCCACTTTGACTATCAGACCGGCAATTCAACCTTTTATTTACCTACACTTAACTATTGCTTCGGAAAACGGGGTTTCATTATCGATCCTCCAACCTGTGCCATTTTATGGCAATTCATTGTACTTATAACCACATGTACATTTCATACATCTAAATACAGTGAGGGCCATAAGTATCTTTCTTTTTTTAAATGGGTAACCATTTTAATGTGATTAAAGATAAAAATCTTTAAACATCGGCGATTTATGTTAAATATACCCAGCTACAATGAAGCAAGGGTCAAAGCATAAATAAACGACAGCTACTTTTGTTTGAGAAAGCGCGAAGTTTGTAACGCGATGGATAGGACGGGGCCCGACGAGTCGCTTTTCCATGTCCTCCACGCTCTCCAGATCTCACTCTCTTGGACTTCTTTTTATGGGGTTTTGTCAAAACCAAGGTTTACGCCAAGATTCCATCAACACTTGATGAAATCAGGCTGGAATAGTCCAAGCGTTTGCAGAAGTTCAGGTTGCTATGTGCAAACGCGGATGTGAAGCTGTCGTTTGTTTGCGTTTGCAACGCTGCCTCGAAGCTGATGGACCTCAAGTGACAAAATAATATTACTGAATATATTATATAATATATAAGCATTACCATTGCCAAATGTTAGAAAAATTGATTAAAGATTAAAAGAGATACGAGCTGATTAAAAAAAAGAAAGATACTTGTGGCCCTCCCTGTACATATATAGGATAAATGTTAAAAATCATAGAAGTGAGAAAAAGAGTGATTGAATAAAATTCCCAGCGTGGGAGAAGTCCTCCCTAATGTGGGAACTTTAATTAAATTCTCAACCAGGAGAAAGTGTATGGAAGTGAAACAAAGGAAAAAGCTTTGTTTGCTTTTCTTTTCGCCAGAATGGCAAAATTCTTCTATTTATTCATTCACTTGTTGAGTCCAATGAGATCAATGAAGGCATTTGAGTTTAGAAGGCAAAACTACGGGGTTGAATTCCCACTTTCATGAGAGTTGTGAAATACAAAAAAGAATTTTAATAAAAGTGAAAAAGTTTTAATGGTTTCTTGAAAGTCTCATAAACAAGAAGTTTCTATTCATTAAAAGTTTAATATTCGCCCTTGTGCTTATGAAATGAAACTTTGACTCCTTTGAAGAAGTGTTTTTAAAGAATTGTACAAGGTCTTTTTTATACGATTGTTCATTTAAAAAAGAAAACAACTTATGCCCACTTTGTACAGTTCATATAAAAGTAATATAAATACATGCTTTTAATATAAATATAATATTAGACATTTCTAAGTAAAATACTTTGGATTTAATTAAAAACACTGAAGGTTGTACATTTATTAACATGATAAAAATACCAAATTGTATGCACATGAATAGATGAGATTTTTCATTAACTTTTTTTTCTGTATAGGAAGAAGATCAGGATTTTGGACATTTGATTGAAACGAAGATGAAGAAAGGTTGCGGAACAATTTGGTTCAAAATTGGATTATCTTGCGGAGCAGTTTTGTTTCTTCTCGGAGCAATTGCAATTATAATTGGCTATGCAATTCCAGCCCAGAAAGTAATTAAAGGCCGTAATGAAGATCTTGTCCAGATTGACCGAAACGCTGTAGCTTTCAATAAGAATTTGGACCTTTGTAAACTCATCGGGTTGGCGAGCTTTTGTTCGGGCGGGCTCGTTCTGGTCATTTCTCTCCTTGCTCCCACTTTCTCTTCGTCCTATTGGAACGACGAGGATCCGGCCACTGAGTCCTTCCGCATATTTGCAGCAATGGCTTTGGCCGCTGAGTCCCCTGAAGAGACTGAAGGAGGGCCAAGGAGCCCAATACCAGCCACGGAAACAATCAAATGCATCCAACCAGTTCTGGATGAAAACTGAAGTGAAATGCAAAAATGGATTTTATGAAATTTTAAATATTTAGGAAAATCTTGCATGCACTTTGGACTAAATGGTAAATAGTAAATATTTAAATTGTTATTTACAGCATTACTAACATTATTAGCAACTTAACTAATATATAAAATTTTCAACATAATTATGCAACTACTTATAAATAATATTTTAGGAAATCTAAAATAAATTTATTATAAATAACACAAATTTTTATTACTCCTCTATTATAACTTACAATATTAAACGGAGCATTCCAAAAATTGAGATATACCGTATATTGTATTAGTTTATCTAATTGTATAACTTTTAACTGACATGTAAGTTTGCCTAATTTAATTTGTAAACATACTTACCAAATAGGTTAAATGATTTATACTTACATTTATTAAAAATGTATTCTCATTATTATTGTATTAAGTATCTTATAGATATTTTTCATAAATATAAACTATTAATCTATTTATATAACTAAATATTAATGTTTAAGATAAAAATAAAGACAATTATGGAATCTACTGGAATATAAATTTTACTATGTACTTACACTAAAAGTAAGATTATTAGGTATAAATAATTAAATTGTTAATAATTATGATTTTAGGATAAATTTAATTTATTAAAAGTACAATTATGTTCATTTTCGTTATTTATTACATATAAATAGATTTAAATTATAATTATTAAATATGTTATTAAATAAATGTTAAGTTAAAAATATAAAAACCTACAGAATGTTAAATGGTAATCCACTGAAAAGTGAATACAATTCCTAAATGGAAAAATGTAGTTATGGTCCTAATTATGTAATGAAATTATGCATTTGCTTCAAAAACACTAAATGATAAGATAACTTAATGTATAAAAGATATTTGAATTAATTTTTAAATATTTAATAAGCGTAAAGTTTAAAAATTAAGGAATTTATGAATGAAATATTTTAGAATATATAATAATACATTTATATTTATTAATTAAATGGCTACCCACGAATGCATGGTTAGACAGTAAACATACGAAGTTAACTATAAATATATATTATGGAAATAAATGATATACAAATTGGGGATTTTACAAATCCCCATAAATAAAGTAGTACAATCAAAGAAATTCAAAGAGATTCAATCAAAATTTCAATTTTGTTACAATGTAATTTGAGTGCTACAAAGTTTGAAAATCATTCATGAGAAAGAATTTAAATATTATAAAAATGAGAATATAATTATTGTATTTAGGCAAAATTAGTTTATAATACAATATACCTATAATATATATTATAAAAAATATTTATTATATATAAAATTTTATGCATGTACAGGTATGTGCGTTAAATATACAAATGCCTTGATTAAATGAACTATTATAAAAGTTTTGAATTAAGTATTAAACCCAAATTGTGTGTTAAATAATTATTTTCAAAAAAATAAATCTATTAACTATTAAATTATTCTATATATAGTATGACATCGACTATGCGTCCTGAAAATGTCCTAAGATTTTTTAACAAAAATACAAGAGTCTATTACAGTAAAAGAGATAGTTAATATTATATTCTAGAATGTTTACCTAACTTGTTTTTTGTCAATTTTTGTATTATTATTTACTTGTTTATCAATTATTAAAATAATTATCTTACAGATGCGCGATGGGCCGATGGATGCATTATGCAGTTTATGCATGATATAAATTTATGGTAAAAATTGTGGATGATTAAAATTTTCGATGTATTTATTTTTATTGCATGCATCTTATATATTAATTAATAAATTATTGAGACGAATAAAAATAAATTGTTTTAATATTGATATTAAAATTATTTCCCATCAAAAATTTTTTACTCTTAAAATAATTAACCATAAAAGTAACATATTGCGCAAAGAGCAAAAAATTAAGGGTCATGGTATTTGAATTTATTTTGGCTCATATTGTCATAATTCATAATATTTAAGTATACTAAATTAGTGAATATATTGAATTGTAGAAACATTAAGCAACGTTTAACGTTTAGTAACGTTTGTTTATGTTGTTTATGTCAATGATAAATAATTCATAATTGGAGTGGCGGGTGAAGAGACTGAATTTCGTTAGATGGGTCTGGGGAATGTTTTCATGTGTAAATGTAGGAAAAGGATACAATTGGGATTGGACATAAATTGCACAGGTTCCTATTTTCGGGTGTTCACGAAATTTAAAGGGGGAGAGTGAAGGAATATGGCTGAGGGACCCGAGGAGACCCTTCATCACAAAAACTCCGATCCCGGGTCTTTCAAGAGGTCAAAGGAGCTGATCGGGGCCTCTTGGCTGAAGGAGCTCTCTTTTCCTCACCTCCCAAATGGAGACAGGGTGGGACAACAGCTGAAGAACTCCGAGACGTCGGAGAATCTCGACAACCTTCACTCGCTTGTCGGCGGGAGCATGAAGGAATCAAAGACTTTCTCATTCGGACTAAGAAATTTTGCTGATAACGATTCTGGTAATTAAATTATTTATTATACTCTTCAAATAGATTTAAAAAAATGTAAAATAGGATTTTATTAAATGGTTTCATCCTCATTTTATTCTAACCCATTTTAAAATAAGTTTATTTAGGGCAATGGAAATTCCACATCTAATATGTTTTATAATTTAAACTATGCTTCATTATATCATTTTAATTCTTATTAATAATGGTTGTTGAGTGAACCAAAATCATGTGACATTTTGTTGGTGGATAATCCAAATTGTATTTTTATATAATTCAATACTCAAAGATAACAAAACGATGAAAATGTTTCCATTTTCTCTGATTTTGAATTTAATTTAAATGACGAAGGTCCGACAATGTGATGTTAACGAAGAACAAAGAGTATTTTTAATAACTCTTTGGGGCCATTTACAATAGACTAATCAAAAAACTTAAACTACATCTATTTTTCTTTTACTCTTCCTTTAGCACATTTCCGAATATTTTTTTATTTAAATGTTACTTAATTGATCAGTAAGGGCTTACAAACCTGGAGAATAAGTTTATATATTTCCATAAATAATTATCAAACTCTCTATTAATTAAATATTTAAGCAATTAATTTACTTGGCCAGATAATCTTGAATTGGTTGTAAGAATAAATTGTTAATCCAAAAGGAACAAAACCTTTTGTAATTTCAATATCAATATCGTCAATACAATGCAATTAGATTTTTTGACTTGACAATTCTGAATTCTAAAGAGGACATCGATGCATTCATTTTATTTAAGATTTAAATGACGTTTCAATTGGGAATCTCACGGTTAAAGTCATTTACCTAGGATAGATTTTAGTTATAGTTTTTTTTGAACAACTTTCATGTATTCTTTTCTATTCTTTTCTCAAGATCTCAATTGTATAATTTATAAGAAAACGAAACTGGTAGTTAAAATGCTACCCAATCTTTTATAAAGTGCACAGCAAATGAGAATTTTTACATACTGCGTAAATTTACAGCCCCCATCAATCAATTTGAAGGGAAATGTTTAAGGCGTAAAGATACAGGTATATGAAATGCACACCGTTCCATTCCAAGGTGCTTAAAGCGGGTCAATTTATATGCGAGAGGACTTAATAGTTTTACGAGATCTTATGTTCCGAATTTCAATCACGTCTGGAGTCATTCCTCTGCAGTAGTTGAAATTTGATGATGAATTGAAATCGAATTCTCCTTTGACTCCCTGCATGTTTTTAATCTATCCCATCTTGGCCCTATCCCCCCCGTATTACTTTAAACTTTTCTTCACTCTACTGCACACATACAAGTACTTTGTACTGTACTGCAGTGGTCAACACCTAGATACCGTATACAGTATACATGTATGATTTATAAAGATTGTATAAATGTATATGAATAATGTACCATATATAAAAAAGGTATTATGAAGATTGTATATGAAGAATGTATATAAAGAACTTTTATTAAGAACATAGGGTAGGATAAAGAAGTTAGATAATGGTGGTGGTAATATGTTCTACCAGAGGAGGTCAACTGGGTAGAGGTAACCGTTGAGAAGAATGTTGCGTAGAGGGAGAGTATCGGGTTCTCTCATCCTTGGATTCCCTTCGTGTGTATAATGAAGGTGTGTGTGTGTGGAGATGTTTGGATTCACCTCGAGGGCAATCATCATGCGTTGGCCTTTTTTCCCCCATGGAAGGAAGGGAGGGACCCACAGGTATGCAAGGAAAGTTGTAAGAAACGCGGGATCCCCTACGAGATGATGATGAGGTGGAGGCCTCACCTTCCCTCCGGACAACCCAACAGTCTCCTACGCGGTGAACAACACATTCCACTTGCTCATCCTCCAACCCACAACGATACGGGCCATGAGTTAAATTTTACTAATTCATAACGTCTTTACCCAAGTGTAGTAATCTACAAGACTCAACAACATTATTTAATTATACAATTTGGAGAGGATTAGGAATTTAGTTAGGAATTTAGTTTAGTTTATTTAGATAAATATTTGATGTGATATTTGTAGGATCTCACAAATTGGCCGTTGAGTTTTATATTTTTAATATTTGTTGAATTGTCGATTTGAGCGTTTAAACTACATTTGACCTGATAGTGACCCTTGTGAGTTAAGTAAGATTTTATTAGTTGGATTTGATTCTTTATGGTCGTTAAACTGTGGGTGATTGTGTTTAATTTCCCAGGAATTTGTGAATCATAAGGAGGGGAGTGTTCGTGTGTGTTGTTTAATAATAATAAGTGTCTCTTCAATTCGACTCGATTTGGGATAAAGAGACGGAAGAGGGATTTTGAATAGAAGGACTTTTCTCGTTCCGGGGTCTTGGATGGGTTTTGAATGGAAGAGCTGAAGCTGAGTGATGCTTCGGAATGGATCTTCTGTGATTGGAGTAAGGAAGACCCCTCCGGAGACCCTCCGGAAATTGAGACAATTGGCGAGGATGAATTTTACCCTCTTCCCCTCAAACTAACTGTTGGGAGGATCCTTGAAACAATGGGTCCAGTCACGACATTCTGTGCTGCGGTTTCTCCGCATGTCAACCATCGGACGGGGTACAACAATGCGGCCCTCAACAACCTCAACAGAACCAAGAGCTTGGACAATTTGAATTTTGCGGAGAAACGCCAATTGATTGCCTCGACGCTCTCGCTGGCTGACATTCTCCAACAAGGTTCACTTCGATTCCAACTCTGCGAATCGTCATTAAATATTATAATAATTTATTACCACTTCAATTATTGTTCATTGAGAATATTCAAATTGGGTTTTCAACACTTCAAATCTTCGTCCTTCGGATTGAGTTGATGTCATAAGTCATTGGAATTGTGAATTGTTTAGTTCCGATTTGAGAACAACAATAGAATTGGTCTAGTTATTACATTTGTATTTAAATTTACATCATAGGCGTACTTACTTTTTTAGTTAGTTAGTTTACTAATAAAGGTAAAAGAATTAAAATGAGGTTTATGGTGGTTTTTATCCATGTATGCATAATAAGAATAATAATAGTCTTATTTGTATTGTTTTGTTTTACTAATAATAGTGTTGAGATGTTTAGTAGAGGTGTTTGAGACAGTTAGTCATTAAATGAGCAGAACTGTTTTGTTTAACTTAATGTAACTCATGCATATGAGAATGTGTTTAGGAGTCAACAATGGATTTTCATTACTTCGACTTTGGATTGAAAGGAGTCGTAGGGAGGGCCAAAATAATTCTTCTTCCTACTCATCCCCCTCTTTGTTTCCACCATTTTTAAACATCTATCACATTGGACGATGAGAGTTCGTCAATTAGGACTGATAGACGGAAGATGCATGGGAGAGGTTTTATATAAAACATACCGCGACTTACAGTCAATAATGACTGTCTGCCTGGCTTCGTTGTCTCCGCTGGATTTCAATACAATGGAGATATAAAATTGGACAAAGAATAAGATTAGATAGTTAAATGTATCTCTAATGTGTTTGAAGGAGGGAGGTATTTTTTTATAAGATGGTTACATATATTACATATACAGAGTTAGACCGATGTTACTAATAACAAGCTAATAGAATCCACCTGTATGGTAGGAAATTATTGTTTGGAGAACCCTTTATATTTATATGAGATAAGGGTAGATATACATGTATTTATATATGTAAGTACATGTACAGTATTTTGTATATGTACATGTATTATCTTAGATTGTATATGTATGTGAATTTATAAGGATAAAGGGAGGTTCGTTCTTTAACATGTTCGACGCCAGGATCTCGCCTCGAGATGTATATGTGTATATAAAGCTACGTGATGTCTGGGTTAGTCACTTGACGAGGAGAAGGAATGCGGGGAAGAAGAGATGAGAGATATTTTCTTCAAGGACCTTCCTCCCCGTTGGCCCATTTCTTAAAAATACTTTAAACCCTTCCTTCACTTGTTTCCACTAATTGACCTTTTCATTCCTCTCCCGCTTCATCTTGGTAAATAATAGTAAAAATGAATTGCTTTTTTTATCTCGCTCCCAAGAATTTCCAGTTGAAATGGGCCAAAAACCAACAAAGTTTTCTACTTAATTATCTACTTATGACCGTCTTATGATTTGTATATGTTTTAAATGAGAAGAGATGACGTTTTAAATGTTTTAAATGGGCGAATGCATTAAAAAATTTGTTTGAATATTTCTTTAATCATTGAAATAATTATTTTTTTACAGGGAAGGTAAAAACTAATGGAATTGGTCAGCGGAGTTCGAGCATGGGACCTCCCAATTCCCGAAGTCCTCCCCCGGTGAGGAAGAGCAAATTTTCGGGTTTCGGACGCCTCTTCAAGCCATGGAAATGGAAGAGGAAGAAGAAGTCAGAGAAATTCGAAGCCGCATCTCGATGTGAGTTTTTACTTGATCCAATGATACTAATGTACATATCCCGATATCCGTATTAAAGAGGTCTAAAAAACTAGGAATATTTATTACATCCTTTCAAACTCAGAGAGGTCTTGAGAAATAACTTACGAGCTCTGGGACTCAGCATTTGACTTGCTAAACGTGGAGTCTTGCAAGGAAGGGAGTTTTCATATAATTCGATAGGTTTTGAGAGCTGATCCAGGGAAGACTCCTTCTATCTCCTTGCTCAATACTTTCCCTAACTAAGTTAGTTTAAGACTCCAACATGGGATATTATGAGTTCCTATTGCCCTCCCCCTTAGTTTTAGTTGGGAAGACGGATTAGAAAAAGATATAAATGTTAATGAGGGTGAGGAGGTTTAGAGAAGTTTCATTTTATGAAACATGACATCATGCATTCTTCCCCCATTTTCAATTAAGGCGAGTGAGAGAGGAAGTCTCGTGGATTAATTCTCAATTCTTCATTAAAAACATCTTATTTGAAATTGTAAGTATTATCTTTTATTTTCTTTCTCTCATCAATTCCAATGAAGAACTTTGGCTCTGAGTCAGGAAAAAAAGTATCATTCTTCTTTCCCCATTTGATTCATTTCATATTTGGATCATTGACATATCAACAAATTGTTCATCAAGTTTTTTCTCTATCCTTAACACACAAGTCCTTTTTGATCAAAATCGGCTGGCAGGTCTCATTCCTCAATTACAAAAGGAATTTGTATTTGTTAACATTCGTACATTGTAACACTTTTCCAAATTCATTTCTTCTTATCCAAATTTCCATATTGGATCCAACGCATTGTTTTCACATTTATGTTGGGGATTTATTTATGGTGTGTCTATGTCACACTTTTTGGAGTTACACAAGGTACGCGTCGCATACTAAGAAACATTTGTTTACTTCCACTATCTTTTTTTATTCCAATTCCACCTTTAATCATATGGATGTAGGAGGAAAGAAATTATGCTAATGAATAAATAAGGACCAACAATTAATTATTGTAAAAAGCCAAACTTTCAATATTCCTCAATGTTAGATCTTTGATTACAAATCCATTAAAGTAAACCAAATAAGAGTTGTGTCTGTAATGGTTTTATTGTAATTTGAAAAGTCTTAAAAATTATTTATTTATTGCTTACAATTACTTAATTTTATTTAAGGGAATGAGGGTCTTTAAATATGGAGATTTATATTTATTTCATATTTAGACACATTGAGGAGGAATTTTCAAATGAACACATTGATCTTTCAGTAGAACTTGTGAATGGGATTCATAATGCTAATGCATTTTTTCTGAACAGTTAGTTAGGGAAAAGACACATGAGCTGATTCTGTCACTCACTCTCGTGTTAAATGAACACAAAAGAGAGAGATTGTAAAGGGGTTTAATGTGTATTTACAATATTTCAATTCTCTGGCTCTTAAAACACCCGAGATGAATGGCGAATTCTTATGAGGCGATGAATGTCTTTTGACTCCTTCCGCGGTTTCCTCTCATATCATTGTCATCTTGGGATTAGCTGGAGAGACAAAGGGAAACTCGTGGGAAGTCTGGAATTTCATACTTGGGGACAAAAAAATATTATTTTTGAGGTCGTAATAGAAGTCGAGGGAAAAGCATACTAGGTATAGTCATATTGTCACATGGAAGATAAAAGTCGGTTTTTAATAATATAGTTCTGTGCAGGCTGTGTCTGTATTTGAACCAAAAACACTTGAGATTTTTTCCTTTAGTTTTTCCTTTAGTTTTTTCGTTATAGCGAACCTATGACCTCTCCTAATAAATTCTTCACCGAGTCTGGAGTAAGTTAATTTCCTAAAGACACGATCCGTGTAATGTACGGAGTGTGATTAGGGTCACGTCCTTCATTCCTCCAAATTGGATTTCATTGATGAATTAATCCTTTTATTGTTAAAGTAAATTCATCTTCTTACGTCTTCTTCACTCACATGAAGCATAAAGCGGTTGTTGGTTGGTGGAGATTTTGATTGTGTTCATGATTAAACATTTCCTTCACGGTTCGCTTCTTTCCTAAATCAATTTCATTTATTGCTCATTCCTTTAAATGTCTCTCCGGCCGCGTCAGGTTGTAAATAGAAAATTGAGACGTTACATCTCGACTTACTCTCCAAACAAAAATCCCCATTGGGATTGAGTGAAAGGAGAAAAGTTATTGATTGGACTGAAAGAGAAAAATAGGTCGATTTTGTCTATTTTTTTTATATATTGAATATTGAATCTATTTACTCTTTTATCATCCATCTGTAACTGATACAATTTCCTTTAAATTTGTCTTCGATCGTTGCGCTTTCAATCATTCGATGGTGTAACAGCAAAAACATACAAAAACATGTCTATTTACATTACATGGAAACATTTTATGATTGCGAATTTTAGGAATTTTATATAAAAGAATCCTTTTTTGCTCTTTTATCAACATTTGAAATTCATTTTTCTTAACGAGCATAGGAATTTTCATCTATTGTTATTTTATGTATTGGCCGTTTCAATTTTAATTTTATTAAAAAGTTTTACCGTGTAGGGATTTTTTCCATTCTGGAATGTAATTAGGGAGGTGGAGGAGGAATGTCGTATAATTTGTATTGTTCAGTTCCGACTGCATCACTCCCGACCGGTGCGATTATGATGATTAGATACCTCATGATCATCATGCGATTGAGTCAAACCAACTTCTTGTTATTATCATTAGTCCATTCCTCTATTCGAATATTCCTCTCAAGAAATTCTCATCCCAAATGTCGTTTACAACTTTAATGGCCAACCAATACATGAAAGGAATACCGAATACCTTTATGTATAGTTAGTTATATGTAGTTGCATTGGAAGGGAACAATAATAAATAATAAATGTTTAAAGGTTTTCGAAGAAACCAAAAGGGAGTTTCTGTTCTTAAAATGCGATAATGGCGTTAAATGGGCGTGGATCCTTTTTTCTCCAGTTCTGTTCATCTCCTTTGCACAATCCCTCGTTTTCTACAGATACTTAAAAGGGTCTTAATGATTCTGAGTATTGAGAAATTGAGATCCCTTTTTGATGTTCATTTGTTCTCCTCAATTTCCTATCATGTGGTTGAAATGCAATTTGTTGAGTTTTAATAATATACTATTTATATGGATTTAACTATGATATATTATGTATAACTTGTGTTTATGTAAATGTATCTCCTTTTCCATTTCAAAGGCCTATATAATGAGTTTAATGTCTATTATACACAAATGGTGTATCATCAATATAATATGTATTATATTTACTTCATTTCCTTCATCATCTACTTTTCTCTCTTCAATATATGGAATTGTGAAACGAATTGCGAAAAATTCCTCATTCGATTTAATACTTTTTCATGTTGGATGGAAATTGGGAAATTAAAATGCATTCGTGGAAGCATGTAATTGTTGAGTCTTATAAAGAGGGGAGAGAGATATTTTTATAACCAAGAGCGTGCGAGTGTTTCACTCACCTCATTACATTGGCAGTTTCTCATCAAATGCATAAATAATTACCATTCCTGCAGCTCCCAAACGACTCATGTGATGAAATGTGGGAATGCTCACTCACAGTGACGAAGTGTATCAGAAGATGATACGATGGTTCAAATTCTCTTTCTAACATTAAGTTCTAATGGAATATTCCCTTTGATTTACATCTATTACATCTAAATAAGAATTATCTTTTGGAATTGTCCTTTGTGTGTCCTTTCCTTGGTGTACACAATCTGTAGATCTAAATGTAAGTAATAGATACAATAAGGAAGATTTTAACTTTTTTAATTTACTTGTTGATTCCTTCTCATCATATTACTTTGAGGATTCTTTTTATTAGAATTCTTTTTATTGGAGTTGGAACTGATACGTGGAGTTTTTTACTTTTACGGGCAGTTCCTTTTATAAGTGCTTTGTAGTTTATTTTGAATCTACAGATGTGATTTCTGGTCTGAAGCCAATAATTTGGACATATAAAAATGTTTGGTTTCTCATTGTCGCCGTGATTAGCTCTATGTCACGGGCTCGTTCTCCTTCTTTTCCTACGCATTTTTACTTATAAAGCCAAAGTGTCATCTCTTCTCTCATCCAACTCAGTCTCATTTTCCAGAAGGCTACCTGACTATTTTACATCTCCCCATCACATTCCCATTTTATGATTCATTTACTAAAAGAGTTTTTGAGGTTTATTATAAATATCCACTTTTGTCCACATGTGTCGCATTTTAAATGATTGGTCCCATACATGGAATTAAGTAAATCTGATTTAAGGGATTTGAATAATGAATTGGGCAATAATGACAATAATGAATTATTGTCGAAAATACATAATATTTATGTATTTATATGATTTATACGCAAAGGCTAATTTCAATAATTTTATGTTGTAGAAATAATTTTTTGCCATTTTTAAGTTGTATTTTATATGTGTACCTATACATGTGTATGAGAATAATATATTATATGAGTATACGCTACATTGTATTTGTAATTAAAAAGCTATTTCTTGTACTTTATGTACATATTACTTTAAAAGTGTATTTTATTAGTTAATAGAATATTTAATTAGTTAAATAGACTGTATAAATTATGGTCATGTGATGTGACTTATTTTGTAGTTAATTTATTTTCTGTTCATTTTTGCGTTGAACAGCATTGGAACGTAAAATGTCGGTGAGGGCGAATCGGGAAGAGCTGGTTGAAAAAGGGATTCTCCCACCTGATCCGCCCAACATGTTGGTGCCATCATTAACGTCTGATGTTCCGGGTTAGTCGACGACCGAGTTGTTACATACAAAAAGCCCTTTTAACTCTTCTAATATCCAAATGCTTCTCCTCTATCTTAAATGTTAAATTATGCTTCGTGAGCTGTTTAGGAAATATCGTCCCAATTATCTTTTGCCTCTGTGCCAAGAATCCCCGTTTTTACAAGACTTGGGAGTTTGTTAGATTATCACTAATTAACAATTAATTCCCAAGAGTTTGCACATACACCAGATTTCCATTTGCTTTGCTGGGAGTTATTGGCTCGTGCGCTGAAAAGCTTCAACATTCCAAAATCAATCGCATATTTCTTTTTTAGAATGAATTAGAATATGTTTAGAATGTTTACAGTAGACATTTCCTCCTTATAAGCAATGAGATTGGGTGCGTGTAATAAAAAATCATTGTGTTTTGACAATTAACGTCAATGAATTTGAAGTGGAAGGGGAATTATTGAGGATGTTCGTAAGCTTGAAGAATTTATGATAATGAAATCTTGATCTCATTATGTTCCTTGTCAATTCTCTAAGCTCCTTTGCCGTCTTAATGTCTTATTTAAGCTTAACATCGAATCCCCTTACATCGGATAGAAGAGACATTTTTATGCTTATGATTAGCTAAACTCTATTTACGATCCTATCTTAATTCCTCGCTTGACGAAGTGGGTCAGGGAGGAGGAAATGAATTTAAAGTCTATTAGTTGTGGAATGAAGCTGAGAGAGCAAACCAAATGATTTAACAAATTTGCAGGAGCGAATTTCTTTCCTTTTCCTCAGAACTCTTTAATAATTTAATCTAATAAAAACTCCCTGACTTTCCGTCCCATATACTTAATTGTATATTACGAAACTATGTATTTAGCTTCAGATGTTTGGCTAATTAGAATTAGACTTTTAATCTTCGGCTTTGGCTTTTTATTACCTCCGGTACAAGATTTGATTAAAGTTTTTAAAAGTTTTGCTGTATTTTAAATTGTTTTCTGTATTTTGGAATATTTCCAACTGCGAACTTTGAAGAACCTGTTAATATCTTTGGCTTATATAAAACTTATATTATGCATGTACAGTAATGGATCAGACGTTGTTTTATATTACGTGAAATTCACTTTATGTAAATCTTGTAAGAAATTAAATTAAAATCATTTATTCTAAAAGAGGAATTTCTTCTTCGGCTTGTTTATTGTGTTCCTATACTTGGTCGGTGTAATTACGTTTTTTTAGAGAAATAAGGAAAACAATAAATTGCTTGAATAATTCTTAAAGTTGCCGGGTTTGGTCTGACTTTGAACTTCTCATCTTTTTTATTCTCCAATGGTCATTCTAAATTACAATTACAATTTGTAATAATTGAAATTCTTCCTTTCAGACGGCGTGAGTTGGGAACATGATGGCTGTAAGGTTGAAAACGGCATGTCCGCCCCGCTTCATCTCACCAATCCCATGAATCAAATGAAGACGTTTGGGAACCATTCAACTTCTTTCTCCTTCGAGTCAAAAGGTGAAGATCGGCATTCACCTCCGACGGGGAAAAACGGTTTCGTTGGGTCGTTAAACCAACCGCAGCTCAACACCAACTCGTCCCATTCGGCATTTGTGAACATGAAGGGAAATTGTTTGAGCAGCTTCTCCGGTCCACAGACAAATTTGTCATCAAATGGATCAAATTCCCACTATCATCCTCAACAACCGCCTGAACCGCCAGTTAAACCAAATAACATTGATCGATCAGTCTCCTCTCATGGAATCAACCATAATACTTCGACTGCAGGTAAATTTCAATATTCACACTTTGTTTAATTTAAATCAATGTATCAGTATTTGTGTAATTGTGTATACCTAATATTGGATCGGGCTTTGGGAATAAAGAAATGGTTTACTATAAATGTATCTTATATGGTATACCTAGAGGGAAAAATCCCTTTTAAATATAAAATTATTAATTAAATTAATTATTTGAATTATTGGCCAAATGAGATTAAAGGAACATTTGGGAAATTGAGAGCCACCAAATTGAATTTCTTCACAATTGGCAAAAAGGGCTAGTTAATTTAATTTGAAACGAGAATTGAATTCCGACTCCTTTTCATCTCACTACTCGTTTTTTGCTTGGTGTGTCCTTGTTTTACCTTGCTCAACTGACAGATCTTTACTTTACTTTGATGTTGAGTGAAAGTCAAAATATTCGATTATTTAAATGTATTCGATCGTACTTCGTACTTATCATTTAAATTACATATATATAATATGAGTAAATGAGATTAAAATTGATCCTTTATTCGTTCCTTTATTTTAAATCAATTAAATTAATAGCATCTGTTTATTTTGCTAGAGATGATAGTGACATGAGTAATTATTTAGTTAAAGTTTGTTTATTTGTTAAATCCCAAGCCTAAAGTTGTATCATGTGCATGTTTATCTGTTTATATTTGTAAATGTCGTATGTGTAATAATTAATGTTTGTGATTGTCCGCAGAGAGCATATTGTTGGGGAGTTACACAACCAGCTTTCCTCCAGATCCTCCCTTCTACTCCACCATGGCGGGAATTTCCCTCCATGAACTCCCGGAACCTCCCATCCTCGTCTCGGAAATTGGGCCGATTCCCCCGCCTCCGATGTTCTCCACTCCATCGCCCCTCCCTGTCCACCGAACCCAATTGAGAGATCAGCAAAGGGAGAGGGAACAAAATCTCGCGGCCGCTATCGCCCTCGTCGTTCAAAATTCGAGAAACGCGGATTTATACTCTCAGCTCACACAAGGTATACACAGAGAATCCCATTTGGAGTAAATACAAGATTTCATTGGCCATTTACATAAATAAATAGTTAGTAATGATTGCTTAATTTATCGTTAGTAAGTCGAGAGCTATTTGTGGATACATTTAATAGACTCACAAATCAAATCATAATATTCACACATCATCAAACCCAAACTCCATTCATTATTCCAATTTAAATTGCAACTTGTGACTCTTTGTGTGCTTTCATATGATCGTGCCTTTATCCGTCTCTTGAGATTTAATTCAAACTTCCAATTCAAATTGGTTGGTTGCAAAACCATTTTCCTACCCAAAATAGACTCATCATTTGTTTTATTGTATGAATTCCATTGAACTCTAACCTAGCTCACTTATTATACGGTTTATATCAAGGTTTATATATTACATGTCACAGCTAATGGCATGTCATGGGGCTCAGGAAGGGTTTAAGTTTAAATAATGAAATGGGATTCTGGACTTTGGAGAGTTTAAAATAAAGGATTTCGGATAATTTTGAACTAATATTTGTTCTGTCTGATCTTCCGTTTATCCTCAGTCTGCGCGGATCATATTTTTCTTTCCTTTACAGGAAGGATATTTCAACTTCTTTTGTCATAATCGATAAAGCTTTCAAATGCCAAAACCCGATTGACAGATCAATCATAATTATTATAATAATGAAATTGATTGATCAATGAAAATCATTCAGAAAAGAAAGTTTCACAATTCGATTTTGTGCTCTATAAGTTTACTTTCTTTTCAAATAAAAGATTACCTATAAAAGAACTAACTAATAGGAATGAATGGACTGCGTATTTGGACAAACATATCAATATCTATGTTGCATAACATTTTATACTGATATTCATATTATGCTATGATGTTAAAATCCTATTGGATTTTTAAAAAAAATCTTTGATAGTTCTTTTTTCATATTCTACGAGAACTCGTGAAGGATTATTAAATTATTATGCATTCTTCAAATGTGAATTTTAGCGTGAGCGTGAAGAATGTGTGTGTAGATTTTGAAGTCACCTCAAAGCGTTGATGTTTGAGGGCGGTTCAACGATTGGCATATTTCCCCATCAAATGTCTTAAGGGTTGATAAGGAATTTGAATTCGGAATCACGAACTTGTCTTCCCTCCTTTACGTAAATCTACGTAAGAAAAGGAATCATAAAACAATTTATATGTTGAGTAGTTTATTATGACGCCAAGGTGGCTTACAACCAAAGTTCAATTCTTTACAATTTTATGCATAATATGAAGATTCCTATATTGTTCAAATTCCTTTTCTCATTTTCAAACCATGTGAGGATATGAATTATGGAATTTAAAGGTCTATATAACATTTTAAATGTATATTATGTATAGGATATTGCTACCTTGTATTAAATGTTTTTTACCAAACCTCCCTACTGGTATTAAACATGGTTATAATTTATTGTATCGCACCGTGTATGTGAATATGATGAATCACGACTCATAATTCAACGAGGACTCATCTTATCATGCACATGATGGGGAAAGGAGAATCGCTTACGATAGTAATTCCTAATGGTAAATTCTTAATAGTACTAAAGGAATTGTAGGTTGAATAAGGAGCCGTGGGAAATGATGCATGTTTTAATACGCAGATAAAAGTTACACAAGATTCCCTTTGACTCATTACGCTCTCCTCACCTTGAATCATGTTTCTCGTGTGCCTTATGGGGGGGAGAATGAAAAATGGTCATTACATGAAACATAGGATTATGTGGTAATTGTGTATCTCGGGACGTGTGACTTCTTAATTGCACTTCTCTCTTGCTTTTTTGGTCATGGACCTGAAATGATGTTGAATATTTAAATGATGGGTTTTGGGTTAAACTCCGGTTGTTTGGATGTTTCTAATGATTTCTTATTCCTTGTGTGAATTCCAGAAGAAGGAGTTGACGGGAGTGGGTCAGAAGATGAAGAGGATTCGGAATTACAAGAAGCTCATGGGAATCATCTTCAGCGAGAGCGGGATACAAATAAAGTGGAGGAAGTTCCAGCTAAAGAACCGCGTCTTAATGCTCTGCCCATCAAGTCTGCTTTAAAGAAGAAAGGAGGGTCAGGAGCTTCCACTCCGACCCAAGAATCTTCACACCCAAAGCACCATTCAAAGTGAGGATTTTTATACAATTGTTCATTTAAAAAAGAAAGATACTTATGGCCCACCCTGTATGGAAAATACATAAATATGTATTTTAGTAATTTAGTGAAGTCTGCAAAGGTACAAGAAAACATTGATTATTAATTTTACATGTTTTTGCATTTTACAAGAAGTTATCTCTAAGAACAATACACGCATATCATGAGCTCATTAGGTTAAACTTTCATAAAATATTCATTAAATAAATTGGTTAGAAGGTAAACGGATTTTCATGAACATGAGTTTATCGCATGAATAGATTTGGGGGATCTTGTTAAAAGTACCATGATGTTTTCTCTATTTATCAAAATAAAAGGAAAAGAAAATTCAATCTTTTTGTTGATTTGACTGAGGGCGTGTTTTCCAAACTCAAAACTCGAACATTTGAGCGGTTTCTCGGAACATTGGATTTGAGAACCATATTGTTAAAAAATAGTGAAATTTTATAAGTCCCTTTTCCTAAATTGAGGAAATGGTTTTCATACAACTTCTTTTACTTTGTAATGGATCTCATCGCTCAAAAGAAACTCTTGATGGGTTTCGAAGGGAAAACCGAAAAAGTCCCAGATTTTTCTTGCTTCTTCTTCATTTATTGAATCGATCGTTATATCATGCATTGGCATATGTTTAATATATATACATTACATACAATATATATGTAGATAAGTAATATATCCTCTCATATCTTTCCATTACTTTCAATTCAATGAACTGTAAATAATTTAAATTGCTTTCTCATTGAGTTACCTTTAATTTGAATTTGTGAGTTCAATCAGCAATTCTCGCCGCTTGAAGCCATAAAATAAACAAGTGTAAAATCATTCCCTGTATATTTATGGCCCTATCTCGTTATGATTTTGACTTTTTGGTTGTCAATTGAATTTCAATTTGAAATTTATCTCACCATCTCTGATTTTTTCATATGGAGCTTAATGCGGTTGAAGAGATAAATGCACAGTTTTTTTACATGTGTACTGTATGTACAGATATGTACTATGTAACATGTGAGGACGAAGAACGCGTGAACAAGTTTTGAAGGTATAAATTGAGGAATTCTTCCTCTTGACCTCTTCTTAAGTCCTTTGGCTGCATTGGAGTTATGTGGGGAAATAGTTCATTCATTTTCTTCTTCCCATGCTCATTCCTTCCTCGCACGTGAATATTCCTGATGAGAACTGCCGACAAGTGCGGAGAGTTGTTTAAGTCTCTATTGATGAATGTTATTTCATATCGGTCTTTATCTGTTTAAAAAAGTAATTTGAGTCGACTCCCCTGTGAGATTTGTACTTGTTAGATATGAAGAGCAAATTAAGATCCTTAGCGTTAACTGAGGTCAAGTTGTTTGCAAGTGTAATTTATGAACTTAATTCATCAGATACTCATCTAAAGTGGTGCAAAAGAGGCGTGTTCCATTGTTCCATATAACTATAATATATTTACGTGACTTCTCAAACATGGACTCTCATTATGTACATATGTATAACTAATATTATATACAGAACTAACTATTAACTTAAGGTCCATTGTGCCAAAACACATTAAGGATTTGATAGTGTTGATTTAAAGGAATTTATCAGAGGACACAAACATTAAAAAGAGCTCAACACACGAATTTACTATGAATAGTTATTGGTTAGTTAAAGTGTTGAAATTAAGCGTTGTATAAATACGTACTTAGGTTTATATTTAATATCGAAGAATGTAATTTTATGTTATGACTTCTTTCTCCTCTTTTTTCTGCTACCTTTGATAAGGCGGCCGCCACTAAGGATGCTCTTTAGGTTTGAATAAAATAACAATGTTATAACAAGGATCTTTCAAAATCCCTGTTTTGACCATGAGTGCTAATGAAATTTTAATGATATGAAATAGTACGAGGCCGATCCGATTTGCCGGAGCTCTTCAGCTCCGCGAGGAGAATAAGGAGAATGCGAGACCAAAGACTTTACAACCTCCACCGGCCGATCAGGATGATGATTCGTCGGAAGAGGATGGACCTGTGCTCTACCGTGACGATGACGAAGAGCCTGTTGATGAAAAAAGTAATTTTTATTATAAATAAACAACATTCACTTTGTAAACAATTTGAATCTCTCTTTTCATAATGTCGAAAACATTAAATGTGGAAATTAGAAGATTATGTTGGATGTAGTGAAGGGGGAAATTCAATTGGGAGAAATTAAAAACAATATTTATGCATGATTTTTGGGTTTACAGCTATTTTGTAATTTCTTACCTCTAATTATATTTTACTTTTCACAGCTCGGCTTTCGAAAATTGCACGGAAAGACAGCTTAGCTCTCAAATTGGCGATGAGGCCAGATCGACAGGAGTTGATAGATCGAAACATAATACGGGTTGTGACTGAAAAGGAACAGCAAGAGTCGAAGGAAGCTATCGGTGCCAAATTGATTAGGTATATTTAAATTGGTTACACTGTGATTTCTCGGAATTAACCTCTTTGGTCCTAATTAGGCGACTGAGTATGCGGCCGTCTATGGAGGAACTTGAAGATCGGAATATTCTGAAAAGTAAGATTTTTTAATTTACTTAAGAACTACCGATCTTTTATAAAGTCAAGAACCTTTCATTATCTATTGTTTCCTTTCAGAACAAACTCCGGCGGAGGAGAGGAAGCTTAAAGAGGAGAAAAAGAAAATGCTGTTGAGGAAACTTAGCTTTAGACCAACTATTGAGGAATTGAAAGAGAAAAAGGTAAAGATCCAAATTATTTAATAAAATCCAATTTAAAATTATGGTAAGATTATGTATCATTATATAATGTATGTAATAATAGCATTGTTTGTTACAAAATATAATTTTTAATTTTTCAGATTATTCGGTTCAACGACTACATAGAAGTGACTCAAGCACAAGACTATGATAGACGTGCGGACAAACCGTGGACGAGGCTGACTCCGAAAGACAAAGCAGCAATTCGAAAAGAGCTCAATGAGTTCAAAAGTAACGAGATGGAAGTTCACCAAGAATCCCGACACCTCATACGATTCCACAGGCCTTAATTTCCCCAACCAACCTACGATACCTTTTTTTCCTATTTAATGCAATGCAATTCAATACCGACTACTTAAAATAAGGAATTTAATGTGGCTCTTCTAGGCGTCTGCTCTTCTTCTTAAGATATTTAAAACTTTTTATTCAATTTATGAAATTGGGAAATCATAATTATAAATACATTTAATATTCTTGTGTTTCAAAAAAACCAATTTTGTCTTTAAAATAATCTCTCTTGACTGAAACTAAATCCCTAAATATTTATACGATTTACAATTTAAGGAATTTAATGGTCTAATATTTGGAGATTAGAATTTAAAATATTTATATTGAAATTACATTGTGACTTGAATTGTATTTCCTAATAAGACTTTAAACGAAGGATTTTACATCTATTGTAGACCTATTTAACTTCTACTTGACATTATTTGCTCCTCTTTATAATAAAACTAGGTGAAATGGTAGGTCTAATATTATAGCGGTAACAATCGTTTTTAACTTTATAAATTTAACATTAAAGGATATTACAATTTTGATGAAAATTTTGAAGCAGCTTTATGAAGTACCTCTTTAATACTTTCATATAATTTATATATGATTCTAATAAGTAAAAGAAGAAATTGAAGGATTGAATTGAAGATAGGGATATTTGTAGAGAGCTCTCAGAGAATGGACCTGAATATTTCGAATTTTAAACTACAGCAATTTATAATACAATATTATGAGATTTTTGTATTTTAGTATTAAATTCTCTAATATAATATTTAATATTACCATCTAAGGCCTAATATAGGTTTTCCCCAATCCATGAAATCACATTTAATGTGAAGACCTAAAAGAAACATTTTTCCAACTTTGTAAAAGATAAGAATAAGAAGCCTAATTGAATGCTTTGAACTTTTCGTAATTTACAATTGCTCAACTCATGACATTTTTTACATCTTTATCAGACTTTGTTCAGAATCTTTCAAATACATATTAAATACAAATCAATTTACAGCTTGAAAGAATGTAAAGTCAAATATTCTTTAATTTTACCTAAGGTATTATTACTCTACACAAAGATGATGAGTCTTAAAACAATTGATCGATCTTTTGTATTCAATATCGAAGGAATTCATTTAGAAATTAAATTTTTTTAAAACATTGTATATTACATGTTTTGTAGATCTGTGTATAATGCATAAGTTAAATAGTGTAATTAATTTAGTAATGTATATAATAATAATAATAACTATTCTTAAATGCCATATTCACGTTCGTGTTTCAATTATGTTTTTATTCATTTAAATGGATTCAGAAGTTTTAATGGTGTATATATTTTACCGTTACATAATTGCCCATATATTCATTAAACTGTGATTTCTTTTGACTCTTCGGGGTCTCCTTTTCAGATTTTAAAATTTAATTGCTAATTTAATAAAATTTAATCCTTAGTTGGTTTTAAGTATATAACATTAAAAATGTTATCGAAAAGTTTCCCAAGAATTCTTATGTAGGAATATTAGTACAGTGCTTGTTAATTAATGAGTATTTTAAAAAAGATTCAAAATCTTTTTAACAATCATTTCTTATTAATAATGCTAATTTATTTGTTCTTGAAACAAAGATTGTAATTAATCTAAATAATCATGTGTCATTTAAATGAATTGTATAATTATCTAATTGAATAATCTTCTGTCCTTTCTATATAAACTTTCAATTGTACTCAAATCACCACACCCAATTTAATGTGAAATAACTTAAAAGTATTGTGAAAATATTTTATAAATAATCTTTGCCTTCCTTCATCTGTATTAACAAATATTATACTTATCATGTTAAATGTAAAAGAATCGAATTTAAGTATTTAAGAATCTGTATTTATAATTTTAAATTTGGGGTCAATGTGCATTGTTCCACATTCACAACATTATAATTGTACAGTTAATAATGAGCATATTAAGGCAAATCTTGATCGTACTAGTTTACCATATTTATATTATTTATTATATATCATATTTGAGTAATTGTAAACATTTTACTTAAGCGGATCATTTCAATAATAATCAAGTCACTAATAAAAAGAAACCTTTATGCCTTAAAAATTTCCTCTTATTACCATTTGAAGAATCATAAGATGTATGTATTTAAACATACAAATATTATACACATTATATACAGTTACACTCTTTCTTGATAAAAACTATACATTATTTTTCCTATTAGATTGATTGCCTCCGTAAAGTTTAATATTTGAGTTACATATTCAATCAGTTTTACTATTAACTATAGCGGATATATAGTATGTAAGTATGCAAGCGAGCATATAATATGAGCAATTTATGCACATTACGCAGATACAGGCATACGGATTAGGATTCCCATATATTCATAGTTTTTATGATATAATACGAGGGGTGTAAGTTGTAAAGAAGGGTCGGGCAATTCATTCCACCTTCGTTTATCATCATTTGAGCTCAGAGCAAACGAGGTTTCCAAGAGCAGCTGAAGAAAGGTTGAGGTAAGGAAGCCGGTCGTGAAAAGGAAGGGGAGCGAAATGATCACAATCGGATTTACAGGGTGAATGTTTGATTCGGGTCCCGGGATCTTGTTTGAGACATCTTTTGGGTCGGATGGGGAAGAGGGGGATGAGGGAGTCCCTCCGCGAGGGATGAATGGGTAGGGGCGCTGACGGTCTTTGTCATCGATCGATAAAACCTCGGTGGGGTCTGCAGTCCTCGGAGTTGCGTACACAGTCCGGTCACTTGTCCACTTTGTGGAAGACTAAGCAGGGGACGTGGGCATGGGTAGAGCTCCCCAGTGAATAAGTGAGATTATGGAAAGATGAGCGTGGTGGTTGAGTGCGGGTTGGGCAAGAAGGAGGATCGGACCGGGACTGTTGGACCAAGTGGGATGGTTCGAGATGCCCTCCAAGTGCGGGATCCCAAGGGACTGGAGTAAGTCGGAACAGCTGAGTGTGAGTGAGAAGTTGTCCCTCAGGAGCAACTCGGCCCGGTTCATCAACTCTGTGAGTGACCTCTACGCCGCGGATGAGATCGACGCTCTGCTCGATGAAATCCGAGACCTCGAACCCATCTCTGTCCACTCCGACGACCTCCAGGACTTTGAGATCGATGGATCTGTCTCGCGGCTCCCCTACGACATGACCTGCGAATCCCGCACTTCCGTCCACTCTTGGGATTCTCACGCCCTGTACAACACCAACAGAGTAAGAAAAACCATCAACTCTAACTTAACTTACTTTTAGAATAAATAACTCTCATTTTATTGATTCAATCAGATGGAAGATATGGATGGATTAACTGTCGGAGGCCCCGTTTCCCTATATTGTGATACGAACCATCTCAAGACGCCCATTGGAATACTCAGAATCGTTCTCTTGGTACGCGAACTCAGATTTATTATCATCATTTATACATTTGAATATCTTTCTCTCCTGAGACCAAGTGAGCTGAAAGGAGCAAATGCAGAGCCCTCGTTAAATTTTACAACCACTCATTTAAATGAATTCGTTCCTCATTTCTCCTCCATTAACTAATAAGATGATATCTGGAAATCACCTTCAGCGCGTCAACGACCAATATTTCATTTAAAATCTCTTGGAGTGTAAACAGAGTTAAACACCTTCCAAGAGACTTTAAACATCCTATTAACTCTTTGACCTAACTTTCTAGGTGACGTCGATGATCTGCCTTGGGTGTCTTTGCTACTCAGGCACGGCCCTTTACGGTCTCTTCATGCTCCCTTACTTGGCGAGGATTCGTCTCATGTTGTTCGTCATTCTCTTCACTCTTCTTGTGACGATCCTTTTGATCTTCCTCGATATTTCGCTCCTGTACCATGCCTTCCCGATCCACTACCATCGTTGGGTAAAACAAAATTCTGGTCTTAACAATTATAGAACCCAGATGTTAGATGTCTTTTATTAAAATTGCCCGCACTAATGGTCCTTATACCATTAACCGTTACACATTTCACATTGTATGGATTCCATGTCATTGACTAATTTCTCCATTTTCTTCCCTAATAGGTAATCGCCATTTACACAATGGAATTTGCAGCGTTTATCGGAAGTTCGGCTCTCATTGTGAACCTTTCTCAAATATACAAAGAATCCTTTCCATGGATTTCTAAAGTCACGCGAGATCAGCTCATCGCCACCGGTGTAAGTCTCTTCCTGCTCCCACACTCCCCGTTAACCCTCTCAATATTTGCTCTCGTAACGAACCTAAAATCAATATTCAATTAAACTATCTCATTTCATTCTCCTACACTAAGTATTTTACATGTACCTTATTGTTGAAAAGGAAAGACTTTGTTTGAGTAAATAATGACCAAATTTCGTATTAAAGTAGAAAAACACTAATGGGTAATTAAACCCATGATAAGATATTGAGCAATTCAATATTTTATTAACCTGATAACTCGGATAACTAACAATAGTTTATAACTTATATCCAATCAAATGGGAACTTCTATTGGATCTTTTGAATTGATAAATTCTCGTGTTATCTACTCACTTATTATATCTAAAATTAACCCTAGACTTGTTGTATTGGACCTTGCATAAATATAGAAGAGTTATTATAAGAGTTAAAATTATTGTATTTTCCAAGTTGGCTAAGATTTATATACAAGATTTATTTCTAGTAGTGCTTTTTATTATTATGTAGTTAGACAGTTAATCACAGTTATGATAGGAATATGATATAAATAATATTAGGGTCTTTCATTACACAATTGTATTTAGGAATAACATTATTTGAGCATGATAGTCGAGTGTTCGTAATAAACTCCCAAGCTCGAGACTTTCAATTATGAAATCGATAAATGAAGGAAGTCGTAACTTACTTCGGCCCTCATCGTGAAAATGAGAAATAGGAGATGAAAAGTGAACAGAATGAGAACCTATGTATATTACATACCAAATACAAATACCATACTTGTATTGTTCCAAAGTTGGCAATATCTCTGATATAAAACTCCGCTCTGCGCTGAGACTTTTTATGCAACTTATTACTTCCTATGTATTTACATATTCCAACAAAATAGACATCAACTTCATATTTCTGCTCGAACAAGTAAAATGTGGAAAGTGTAATGTGTAATCAATAAAAGTAGACAAAAAATTGGTCGATATAAATAAGTCTCTCTTTTACGTAATCCACAATTTTGGCATAATGTAAACGTAATACAATCCTCATTACAAGTTAACGTTGTTAAATCCTTTAGAGTAAATTTAATATAATTTTGTTATGTATCTGTAATTATGATTGTGAGTACTTATGTAAGTATATTAGGAAATATTTATTATTATTATTATTGTACTTGAATGTTTGTCTGAAATTAAAAGATTATTTTATTTGCGTAGGTATTTGGGATCATTGCTGGTACAGTAGCGTTGTGTCTGGCAATTTACGGGTTCTACGAACTCTGCCGTCTCCACACTCCCAAACGAGAAGACACGGACCAACTGACTCTCACCGAAAGAGCATCCCAATCTTCTTCCCGAGCCACAAAGTCAGTCGCGTCCCCCCCACCCAACTTCGAACCGCCGGTGACAACCACCGTGTGGCCCATCGACGACGTTCAGCCTTGTTCTTCGAAACACATCTCCACTTCTCCAAACAACTGCAACAACACCCACAACAATTCTCATCGATAACCCCCATTACTTTTATACATTTCTTCATAAAGTGTACTTAACTAATTGAGTGCATTGGTAGGAAATGTTTAAATATTTAGTATTTAGCTGGTAGTCGGCATCGCTGTTCAAAAGCCAATTCCTTTTAAAAAGCATGGGAGAATTAGGAATAAGAAAGAAACTTTTCAATCTTTGTGAGTTCTCCGATCTCAATTGAGTTGTGGAACTACGAAGTGCCAAAACATCCTTTTAAAACTAATGTCAAATCTCTTCATTCTCCACCTCAGCTAATTTTGAATTGGGAATTGAGATTGTGAAAGTAATTACCGTGTGGATCAATCCAAAAATGGTCAATGGACTTTAAATTGAGACTCTTGCTACCTAAATCATAAGACTTACTTTTTATCCAAATGGGCTTAGAGCATTCTGCGAGGCTTTAATTCCATTTTACTACCTTTTACTTCCCTCGCCTCTTAATGAGCCTCGAGGTGGTGGGATTGATCTTTATATTAATCTACCAAAATTGCCTTAATTACCTTATAAGTTAAAAAGTACTAAGTATTTAGTACTTAAGGATATTTGCACGCCGGGCACATTACGCGGATCTTTAGTCCATTTGAAATCTCACAAAAGCATTGTAATTGAACATTGGGATAAAGAATTTAAAAATTGTGAGAGTTCAATTGTGTGAGCTCAAGAAAAATTTTCCTGAATTGGACCTTCTTATGGTTGTAAAAAACGTGTGGAAAAATACTTGAACCTGCTGCATGCTCAAATATTTAACTAATTATTAAGATTAAGCTTATTGAAATACTTGGAAAATATTTATTAAGCTATTTGCATGAAGGAATTAAATTAAATCTAGGAGTAATTAAAATTCTACCGCATTAAGTCTATTCCAATTTCCTCTAGAACAGATACATATGGTAGTATTATGTATTGATTTAATTAAATATGGCTTTCGTTGATGAATATTTTCCACTCTATATAAAAAGTATAGTACATAAGTGATCAGGATCTTTCCGAGTTGAAGCAGAACTTTTGAAAAGTATATATAAGTAAGTATGAACTCTATGTGTATTGTATTTATTGATCTCATTCTTTTAAGTTGAAAAATAGTAACTGTGAGGAGATTCGGGGTTTCAATTAACCCATTCCTTTTTTATGACTATTGATTAAATACATAGCTTAACCACCAGGGTTTTTATCTCAACGAGAAATGTGCATGGGTCTGAGAGTTCTCTCAACAAATCAAGAGGTTCACGACTGATCGCTTTCCTTCACATTTACCTAGTCACATTTTCTCTGTTCAAATGATGTGAGAAAGCTGTTTTTAAATCACAAGTCAAATAGGAAAATGAACCAAGAACCAAATGGTTGTGTGCTTCAATGAACTTTTCCCTAATAAATAATACATAAAAGTGTAATAAATTACCTTTCACCTTGCAAGCCAGATCTTTTATGAGAACTTTTTAACAATTCTAATGCTTTTAATGGCTATTGAGATTAGATTGATAATAATTGAGCCACCCCCTTAAAATGGAAATAATGCAAATATATTAAAAAATACTAACAAATAGACTTGGCTTTGGCACACTTTAATTAGTAATTAAATATTGAATTTAGCCCAAGACTTGTTATAACAACTCCCCTTCAAAATATCCCTTTAATTTATCAATTATCGATAAGTTGAAAAATATCCATGAAAGACGTGAGGATTTGACTTTACTCTCTGAAACCCATATACCTTTACTTACATATTTATATCCAATTAATTCTAGATACTTACCTTACATTGTTAGTTATTAATTGTATGTTAATATAAATTGTAATTTGAAGTATACTAGACACTCGCTCGATATCCATTGCACAAAATATTTTCCTATACCTAACGTAATACGGTAATACCATATTTGTAAGTAAGTACTCATAAATTAATTTACCTCACTATGTATTAACGAATGATAAAATTATTTAAATTTAGTACATTTAATTAATTAATTAGCTTGTTAATATAAATATTTAGTCAAGGAAGGTTATACATAAATGTACTTATTTGTAAGTAACATATAGTATGTAAACTACTAATTGATAGTTATACCGAGTACATTAAAACAATAATATAAATTTGAGTACATAGTTAATAAATAAATATTATATGTAAAAATCTAATTAAACCTATATAAAGATTCTATACAATTACTGTAATACTGAATAATATTAACACATATAAATAAATTCAACATTTTTAATTTATGTATAAGAAAGTATAGCATATTGTAAAATAACCTGAAACTCCCATTAATCCAATAATATAATGAGATTGATTGAGAGGATTATATATGAAAGAAAAATGAAATATTTACTGTAAAACGATGAAATGAGAAACTTGTAAATTAAATAATAATTAATGGAGCATTTTGTGTTAAATCTAAAAAGTCCAATTGTTGATTTACGATTCCGATATAACTAAATTTCAATAAATATACATCTTGTACCTTATTATAAACAATATATTTATAATATATTATAAGATATAATGGGTTTTAATGTCGTTATTACCCTTTCAAATATTAATATGGCACATTACATTCCACAATTATTAAGTGTTCCTTTCTGATAAACCTAACATGTAATTTACTTTTAATTGTATAACGATTTGTTTTAAAAATGTTATTCTTGAAAGGTTGTTTTTATATTTTTATAACCTGAATTATGACTTTGTTTATAAGTGTGGATTATTGTTAACTGCACAAGTTAAAAACAATGTTTTATTATAATGGTTTATTATATAAAATCTGACTGGTTATGCCTTCAAGTGAAACATTAAATATTGTTTTTACTGATTAGTTGCATTAAAATACAATTAGTATACACAAAGAAGAATCAACATTTTGAACTTTGAACAATATTTAGCTACAAATACATACAAAGTTAAGTTAAAATGTTGAATCTACTTTGCATTCTTAACGCGTCGAATTTATGCAACACGTCGTCCATCAACTGGAGATGACATGTGTGAAAATACAAAAGGGAGTTTGTAAAAAACTGATTTAGTGAACAGAGTAAGTAGATGCCATCCAGAAACATTCCAGACACAATTTCATTCATTCCATTGTAATTTGTAATTTAACTACCGAGTTAAGTCAAATTGTGAAACAAATGGAAATGAGTCTCCCCGTATCCATCCTTCTAGTCTATTCAAAAATTGGTAAAACATTCTGACTAAAATACAGTAAAAGTAAAAGTAATTAAATTTTAGCAACCTTAAAGAAAACCATATTACAAAGTATATATAATAAATTAATTGGAAAACTCTCAATAGATAATATATTCATAATTCATTATATTGTACCTACATTAATTTGATTTAATATGATACATAAAATAGTTTTTATTACAAGTTAACATAAGCTTTTAGTAGTTTTGTGACTGATTAATTTTGTAAGTTAACCATATTGCTTTACTAAGTATGTACTACCATACTTTAAAATTAAAATTAGGAATAAAAACTTCTATTGATTGTAAATACATACAGATATTTGAAAATTTTCAAATAGAATGAAAGAAATAAAGAGCATTTAAAGCCTTGATATAACGAGTATTTATTTACTAAATAAGCATTGCATAATATTTATGTGTGTCTTTATTCATATATGTTTAGTAGTCTAGTGGTATACTAAATATGCATAACAAATCACTTAAATGCATCCTAGAATTACCATATTATACAACTACATAGATAAATATGTTAATTTATACTTAAATAAATAAATATTAGATTTTTATATGTGCATTAAGGAAGAATTAGCTATTAAACTGGATGAGCAAATGGCAATTGAAACATCTGAGAGTTTCCTGCCTTTTCTCAATTTATTCGCCCGTTCTGTGTGTATTTACATGTAAGAACTTCGCTTATTTTGTATGTTATTTAAGCGAGTCAGAGGGAGGGAGAGCGAAATGACATTACAATAAAAGAGAACAATTACTCAATCTCAATAATAATACTTCCACTTGGATTCACCCAAACTAACAAATGGTATTTCTCTATACCTTCCAAACTCGTGTTACAGTTCAATGATACTTTAATATTTATTCTGCATAAATATTATGAAACTTATTTGGGTGTCCCTTTGGGAAAGTCAAATAGTCTTTCCAGAACGACCCTATGAAGAGACTCTCACAGAAGCAGATTAATTTTGTTGGCTCGGCCAAAACAGAATCCAGTATCTATTACTTTGCTAAGCTTCAAACCTTTTAAACCACAAACATTATAACTACACTGGTGAATAATATTTGGTGAAGAATTTGCTAGAAAATTTCACACTTTCCAATTAGTACATCATACAATTGAAGTTGCTAAACAACATAATTGTACATATGAATTATATTGACATACCTTTGTAATTGAATTGGCGAGATATACAGAATTTATTTGTATGTAATTGTATAATTGTAAGTATAGGGTAAAGACTCATGCATTTGAGATATTTGATCATTTTTACTACTTATTATTAGATCATATTTGTTTTCGCATCAATAACCTCAACCTCACTCTGTTCTGACACTTACATTAGATGAATTTATTAAGTTGACCTCAATAAGTACGTGACATGAGGAGAGTCAGTTCAGTTTAGACACTACAGTGGAGTTGAATATTGTTGAATATTTTAAATAAGGTAACATGAATTGTTAACTTTTAAGATTAAAATAATGAAAATACTTTAATTGATATCTTAAATATTTCAGACATATTAATAAAATTGATTGATCATAATTGTACTTTCTTTAATTCAAGCTATTTAGCTAAAAACCGCTTTTACAAAGAGATAAAAGATTGAAGAAAAATGGCAAGAAAGTGTGGAATCAACAAAGCTGCGCTTCTTCTCATAATCCTCCTCACTTTTGCCAAATCTTCATATGGGCAAATATGTACTGGAATCGGCAGTATTGTAAATAACCATTAAACAATATTTCTCTATGTCACTAATGAATTTTCAGTGTCATTATTCGACTGATTGCTGCCGCGGGTGCTGTGAAGGAAATACGTGTGTAGAAAGTGAGCCATTGTATTTCACCTTCCCTCCAAGTAACTCACTTTTACTCTTTCCAATCTTTCCATCTTATGTAACAGGTGAGTAGAATGTATTGGCAAGTTTGGAAAATGAGTATTCTTTTGTTCTATTTTATATTATCTTGT
>JAQGBZ010000350.1:0-65626 GCA_034687125.1 Neelides folsomi
TAATTAAAATTTCGTTTAAAAAATAATCTAAATAATAAGAATTTAAACATTTATTAATTAAAATTTCGTTTAAAAAACAATCTAAATAATAAGAATTTAAACATTTATTAATTAAAATTTATTTAAAATTTTAATTTGGAAAGATCAAAAATTCCATTTTATTTGATAAATTCAAGAGTCTTTTTGAACAAGAAGGAAAAGAATATTTGTTGAAATGAAGAATATTTGCGGAAATGGTTAAAGTTTAGTGTTGGCAGTAAAAGGTCGTGTTTGGTCAAGAGGACGTAAAAGGTTGGAGTGGTGAAGTGGGAAGTGTTTAGGAGAAGATGATGGTCATTTGTATGAGCGGTTGATCGTTGGTTCGATTTGCTCCTCTGAGTCCCGGAAAGCCTCTTTAGGTCCATTCCATTTTCCAATAAAACTTCATCTTGTGGTCGGTAAACGTCCTGCGTGGTTGTCCTACCAAATCCAAGCTCATAACCCTCAGCCCTCCCATGTCCATCCCCGCAATCCCCACACACCTTGGCCATCTTTCTCCGCATGACACCTCATATCCACACTTGGTATGATCGTATACGACCCTTTGATGAGATTTCCCTCATCCCTCCGTCGTCACTCTCAAAGAGCATCTCACAATCCGAAACAAATCCCTTTATGCCTTTAGACCACTCACTGAATAAATTGACCAGATATAAATGGCCAAGCTCTTAAATCACATGTAAATGGTCCTATCAATACGATTCCCTCTCTTATTCCAATTGACCATTTCCCTCGTTTTTCCCCATTTCACACCGTTTACTCCTCGTCAGCCGCAATATGGTCAATTTCCTTCTATTTATTTTTATGGCTTTCCCTGAATATTTTTACCATTAGAGGAACCCTAAAGATCAATGGACACCAACTCATTGTGATTACGTCACTACAAATGTCATCATTAGGGATTTATTATTTAGAATCTTTAGTTGCTAAATATTTGGCTGATTTGCTTAATCTTTATAATTTACATTACTGATATTTTAATTTAAGGTTAATTTGTTTATTCTGTAAGGTCAATTACTAACTATGGACTAACTACAATTAGTATACATGTATATTGTATTATAAAGGGCAATTATCAAATTCCATCTTTGTTAATTGGCAAAATTGGAAGTGTGCTTCAAATTATCACCAAATTACAAAAGCACCTCAAATAGGAAAATCAAATAGGAAAATCTCAATTGTTCTAAGGAATATTAGACATTATTAGGTAGAATAATTTGATTATGTTTAGTTTAATAAATGAGGTTTATTTTGGCTACGGAATGAATAAAGAAGGGGGAAGAAATTGAGGGTGGATATAGCCATTGGGTTGTGTGTGGTGGCCGTGGGTTTGGCGGAGATTCCCACTGGAGTCGGGAGGAGAAAAGCAGTTTCATGTTGGAGCATTCGTCTTGATTTACCTCCCTGACAGCTCGGTTGGAATTTCCCTATTTCTCCTCGCCCTCGGAGGAAATATATTTACCCTTTTTATCTCATTCTCTTCTCCTCCGCCTTCCTTCCAAAACATTTCCGAGGAGACCAAGAAGGAGATAAGGACCAAAACTTTATTTCGCCTTTTAGTCCTTTAGAGCGAGAAAGGGAAATAAGAAATTGAGCCTTGTTTACCTCCACAACAACAGATATGTTCGTCTCTATATTTTGATATCTTCAATGTTTCGATACACTTTTTGGTATAGATCAAGTAGATTTTTATATAAAGACTGTACGCAGGTTGGTATGCTTTTACTCGGCCGTGAAGGTTTTTTCCGAAATAGAATTTTCTGGTTTGGAGAACTCCATAAGCTACCCGATTTCTTCCTTGAGAGTCTGGGGAGGGAGTTAAAGTGGGAGGAGGCTGAGAACAAATCAGATTCTGTCCTATTTCCTTCCTCCCTGGTAAACAAGGGGAAAGTAGACCTTTCAATTCAAAATCAATCTTTCCATCTCCTCCAGAACATTATATAATTCATTTGCATAATGGGAGTACAAAGGGAGTTGAGCCAAGAATCATTTTATCTCTTTTCAAATACCTTCATGAATAAAATTTCCAAGCGGAATAGTATCATCGATTCATTTTTATGAACTAAAATTTAGATTAGTTAAATGTCCAATCAATTACAAAAATTGGCAATCAATTAATATTAAATAACTGATACAAATACGATATTACGATATACGATATTATTTAATACAAATCACATTTAATATTTAAAATAAGTAATTATATTATGTACTGAGAGATTTTGATAAATTCTTTTTATGTTAATATTTATTTAAAAGTTTTTTCGGTCATTACTTCATTAATTCGATCTTGTTTGATTATAATTAACTTACTTATTGAGAGCATGACGTTTCTAAAATAATGAATTGATTACTTTGTTTGGATAAGTTAAAAGTTGTTTATGTAATATCTACCATAATGTAGGCTTTTGTTATTGAAAAGAAATGGGATGATGAAGTTTATTGTCAATAGGAGGGTTTGAATTGACTGAAGACTCTTTTGGTGTCATTGAGTGAAAGAGCTGAAGGTGGAGTCTCCATGATTGATTCCCTTGATGAGGTGAGGCGGGGTAATGGAAAGTTCTCGTTCTCATATTTGCGACCATTCCAACCATTCCAAAAGGTCTCTGGCTAAAGGGGAAAATAAAAAGATATCTAACTGTTGGGGCTGCCATTTGGTCAGCTTAAATCCACAATGGATTTTTGACATCTGAAGCCACAGATTGCATTTTCCTGTTCCGGAGAGTGGAAGCAGCCAGAAAGTGTCTCCTGAGGATTCTCCCCGATGTGTCAACCAAAGTTCCCATTCATTTCATCGGAAGTTCATCCTCTGATGATCCCCTCACCCCCCAATTCTTCTCCCGGGATACTCTGATTCCTCCGCTCCTGAAGCCACCGAATTCACCCACGGCTCCCAATTCCCCGTAACCAACACCGAGGATTCAAAGTCAAAAGAGACATTCTGGCGACGGAGATCCCGCGGTATATTTATAAGAACAATAAATACAGACGTCATCCCCCGGTTTTCTCGGAACAAATTTCCAGCCAGAGACATGAGAGGAAATTCCAGAGTTTCATCTTTATAATATTTATTACATTCCCCTCCCGCGTTTTGATTTGGTCGGGAGATATTGTATCATGTTTCATACACTTTATTAAGTCAAGACAGGTTGATTCATTCTGGAAATTGGTCATAATGGAAATTCCATTCCAGCGTTCATAACAATTGTAATAAGTATGCAACCATTTTGTTTCTAAACATCAAGGACAGAAACGGGACTTGTTCTCCCATATGACCTCTATAAGGGAAATCAATGGGAATAATTTGTTTCATTTTCTTCAATAAAATGTCTTCATTGAATTTGATTACTCTTTCGTTTCTTGAAAATAATAAATAACCTTTTTGGCAAATATTCTTCTAAATAGAAGATATTTTGGCAATATTACAATGCTAAATGGCTTCTCAATCAAATGATTTCGGATTGCAAATTGAGAGAAGCTTGTTTCCAAACTGGGGAGAAAGTGAGTATGGCGAATTGAAGTGTAGAGGAAAGTGGAATTTTCCATGATTTAACCATGAGAATAGCGGGCCAAGACTATCAATTTTCATTACATTTAAGACCACTGTGCTTAATGAATTGAGTATAGTATATGGGGAGGACGAGGAGTGGGAAAGGATTTTCCTTTTAGTCACCACCGACTCATTCCATATATTAACTACCAGACCCACTGGATAGTTCAACTACCCGAATCCATTTATTCTACAGAGAATTCTCCCGATTCTCAAATCCAAGAGATCCTACATGGAGCTCCCTCGAATGTCTTTTCGAGGTCTTCTTTCTTTCCCTGACTTTCATTGTCTCGTTCGCTCCCACTTGATATATGATCCAAGGAGAAGTTTACTTATGGGAGGGAGGAGACCCAGAGAGGAAAGGAGGGATAAAAGATTACTTAAAATATCATTACAATTCACAATAAAATCCACTAGCTTATTTAAATTTAAAGTATTAAATTAAATAAATTGTAATTTTTATTAAACATTTAATTGTGAGAGAGTCGATAACTTTACATGTGAAACTTTGGATAAATTGAATAAGTTGGGTAATATTTTTAACATAAACATTTTAACTTAAAATGTAATAAAATTGACCATATATAAGTCTCATCACTAAAACTGCATGCAATTTATCTTCGTGGAAGTTATTATGAAACCTTCGAAAAGATCAAAGGAACACCTTTTACATCCCTTACATGGTCAAGTGAATCGTACCAGTCCTTGTATGTACCAATATGAATTGAGGAAAGTTTGGGGTTTGAAAGGGTCGGCCGACCCACCGCCACTAGTTTGCTTATTACTTTATTACATTCGAGATGAGCACAATATTACCAAAGGGTACACCGTATAAAGTATGTAATCTGTGTGTATGATACTGTTTACTACAATATGTATAGAATAGTAAATTCTGGTTTGCTATACAATAATACCTTCAAACATTATTACTTTATTATATCAACACAAGCTATACATTGAAAATACATTTTAAATATGTTCCAATACAATACAGAATAGGGTATATTACAAGTATGGTATAGAGTACTGCTGGTATTGTTGGTTTCATATTAGTGATCTTGTGATCTCTGTGTATTAAAAGCATGGTACAAAGAACAAATTGTGTCCTGTTGTATGTATGTAATATGTCTGTATTTCTCCTTTGTATATTTATTATGCTGAAACCAGAACAAACAAGTAAAATCCACTTCTCGTAAAATTGTTCTCATTCCGCTTGTATGAATTTAATTAAGATGTGAGAGGCAGTGCCATTATTGGACCGGACGAGTCATCAAGAATTCTAAATTCCCCTCACAACTTCCAACCCTCACCTGAATTGATTCATTTTCAAAGGGTTTTACTTTGCCTTATTAAACATTCCTTAAACTTAACAAGACAGAAAATGAGAGAACGGAGTTGAATTATTGATTATTTGATTATCTTCCATCCTCCAATCCCAAGTCATTTGAAGGCGTAAATCAAACGGGGCCAATATTGAAGGGCCATGTTGAGTTAAGGGTATGGCAAGAATAAAATAAGTGAATTGTAATAAAGGCTAATTAAAATGTTTAATGTCTTCGCCACTCGCCGCCCCGCACCTTCACTTTCATTCATTCGGATCCATTCAATGCCCCCTTCATTTGTCTAAATAACTTTCATTAGTGTTTGCTCATACCACAGGCGTGTAATATGGGAAGTGTGTGTTTAATGTTCATCCAAGTCCTTTTACAAGAATGCAAATAAAAGAAACAATGTGGTCTATGCATTTTATTCCCATCCCTTTAAATACATTTATTCATTGCATATACTTATAATGTACTTTCCACCGTATTGTTCCGTCCACCAGTCATTGTTCAAAATCGGTATATGACTTAAAATGAATGGATGTGAGTGAGACATAGTTTGAGTTTATTTGAAGTCCAAGCGCGGGTCGGTCGTGTGAAGGGCAATTTGGGGGCCGAGTGGGGCGAGGGCGTAGGTGAATAATGGGATGACATATGTTTCGAGGAGGATCTCTCGTTCAGATTACTGTCAGATTACAATGAGAATGAAATTCGGCTCCCTTGGTGGTGAGTCCTCCGCCCCTTTTCCGCACTAATTTCTTCTCCATCAAATAAGGCGGCATGAGATTAATCATCCTCAACTATCTGGATTTTAATCCGCCAAATGCCTCGTTTCAATTCATTTCCCCTCCACTCACATCAAATCACATCCCAAGGTATGATGCTCGTATGTATACAAATATGTAATATTACTTAATTCTGGATCATAAAGGTCCTTAAGCTAAGAAGATTACCGCATTAATAAAACATTTTTGACATTTGAGCTCCAATGCAAATATTGTGCGAGAATCTCATAAAACAGAGGAAATAGCGTATTAAATAATTTACTATTATGGAGTATTATTTAGATGTCAGGATGATGCGGATATAATTTATGGCTAAACTTCATTAGCTCACTTATAAGGAGAAATAATGTAAAATGAAAAGTGAAGGATTTTGGAATCAAGTCCAAACGAGGGGAAATGGACGAGGGAATGGTGGGGTTTAAAAAGTGATTTATTATTGAATATCTTTAGGGTGTTTTTCATAAGGTGGGGATTGGATTTGGATCGAAGTTGTTTTTGGGATGAGGGCGATGATTTGCGTATGGTGGAGAATAGATTTGATTAAAAGTGGGTTCCCCGGTGAGGCCCCGTGCCTACTGTTGCGTTCCCTCCTAATTCATGTCCGATCCCCCCGATGTCTGGACGGGAGAGAAAACTCCCGACGGAGAAAACAATTGAGGAGACGCCCATCCGCTTCCAACTTCCTTCCAAATTGCTCCAAATCCAACTTCATTTGTTCACAAAGACTATCCGGACGTCACGCGCGTCTTTCAGCCCCACTCGCTCAGTACTTTTAATACTCACATATTGGATCCCGTTATTTCTAATTCCACATTAATGCGGGCTAAAGTCCATAGAATAATATTAGATTTATTAATTCACGCGAAACAATTAGGTAATCGACTTCTACACATCTACAATTAGTTTCCTATAAAATTTAATTTAATAGCCTTTATTTATTAATAAATAAACGGCTTATAGCTAAAAGTTTTTTTTATTTAATTTAACTAGAAATTAGATTTAATTTAATTTTAAATATTTGTTAATATCTGAAGATTAAAAGTATGTCTGAATAAAATAAATTGGAATGGTTGTTTGTAAGGGAGGACGTTGGGAATGTTGAAGGATGCTTGAAATGTCTTAAATTATTATTATTTGCTCACTCATCTTTGGAGGGCTGTGGATGTGTGGGGCAGGAATTTATCATTTCCAGATTGTTAAATTGAAAAAGAAGGTGTGGAGGTTCCCTTTCATCTCCTGTGTACTCAAGGAGGAATCCTCCTATCCCAATCCGACCTGTGAGACTTTGACCGAAAAGCAATAAAAGCGAAGGGGAGAGGGAGAGTGAGAAACGGCGTCGGAATATAAAATGATTCCATAAAAGCATCCATTGACTCTATCAATCTCTCACGAGGAAAGTTGTGAGCAAACTGCGAAACCCATTACAATACAACTCAACCGTTCTCAACCCCTTCAGCCACCGCAGTCATCCACACCTTAACCAACACAATTCTTTCATTTTATTCATTCTTTCCGACGTTGTATATTGTTACTTTTCTTTCTTACCTCTGATGACCAAAGAATACGAGAGGGATTATTAAACTTACAAATGTATACAAGATTATGATTAGATATATTTCTTATATCACTAACATCTGTACATGTCTTGTTTATTGCTGGATATTATATTTAGGTACAACGAGAAAATAATCTAGGAATAAACTTTATTTATTCATAATTAAATTATAAGATAATTAGAACATTACAAAACCAATTTACTTTTAATGGGAATGATTTTAATGTAAAATTAATTAATAATTTAATTTTGTTTGTGTATTTTAATAATAACGATCTGGAAATTATTTAAGTAACACAATCATACATAAGATGCTTTCTGTTAGACTATTGTAATATTGTATCTTTGTTAGATATTATCATTTAACTAACATAAATTCATATTATATAAGGTATGTAGTATATTGTAAGATGAAATGAGTAAATTTCCATTATGTAGAGATGTGGATGAAAATCCGGAGAAGTTTTCCATTGTTCAACTTGCATCTCATTAGAGATTTGTGTGGGGTTGATGGAGTTTGGTCGACGGAGTCCCGTTGGGAGAAGACGAGGAGCGGATAATAGAAATTTCCTCCTGTGAGAGGGTGAGTCCTAATGGTTCTGACACTCTCGTGTCGAATCTCCGCTCCTGCTACTGAGGACCAGCTAAATAATACATCCATCCCTCTACATTCCTACAGATCAGAAAAGGACCCTTCTGACACCTCGCTTTTATAGGCGACGACGACCCTCAATAATCACAAACTCATGCTACATCCTCTCTCCTTTACAATCACCAACAATGCTTTAGTTCCACAAAGACTCATCACAAGTTTTTATTTAAATACTTTTAATTCAAAGTTTTATAATTTTATCATTAAGTCTAATAATTAAAATAATTTTAATTAAAATATAGTAAATTATTAAAGTTACTTATGTAGGTTCCCAATCGATAGAATAATATTATATTTATTATGAAAAAATGCCTTTTTGAATATTTTTAAAAAGATTACAAGAGAATCTAATATTTTTGCAAAAATCGTTTTGTCTGAATACAGTTTTGTATTGGTAATATTGTAATTGTTGAGTGTGAATGTTTGAAGTTGTTTAGGAAGATGAAGGGAGATAATTATAAATGCTAATGATAATTATGATTGCCAAAAGTGAGTTAATAAATTGGTATCATTCAGGATGGAAACTCCTCGCTCCATTCTAATAAAGTGGGAATAATGAAGCTAAGTAAAGGCTAATAAAGCTAACCAGGCCCCATTAGCTCCCGAGAACGGAGGAAGGTGGAAAGTGAAAATAAACCTGTTTAATCCTATTAATTATTACAACTTTCTAGCCCTCAACGCCAATTCTTAATCCGACAAGCGACGAGGAGAGGGAAAAGGAACTCGGGCAAACCAAGCTCAAAACACCAAACTTTCCGGATTCATTTCATATAAATAATGAAATCGTAATCAGAATGAGATGACGGATTGCTTTGAAAAACATAAAACAATCAAAAACATCTTCTCCTCTCTTTGCAAAATTTATCAAACATCTCGAGATTCCTCCAAGAATTCCCTGTGTCCTTCCCCATCTCACCCTAAAAGTATAATTTGCCTTTTCTTCTTTAAACTTATCTTTGCAATTAGTTGGATGACAAAGTTGAGTTAAAGTTAATTGACCACACCCGACCAACTTCATTTGTTATATTAGTGCGAAATGAAAGCAGCTAATAAACGCACTCAAAACTTTATTTATAAGAACAGCTTACTTATTCATTAGTAAACTGATATTCACTATTGATAGATTATTTGTTTTGAATCATTTAAGATTAATAATAATATGTATACTAATACATTAATGCCAAAAGATAATTGATTGATTAAACACATTTCATTTTAAAATATTTTAGTATCTGTATGACTTTTGTATACCTTTAGCCTTTAAGAATCTTATACATACAATAAGTTAAACCGGTTAAACGCTTTATAACAATGTGTTGTAAAAGTGATTAAATATGAAATATGATTATTTGATTACGTCGAGGACGCCTTCATTGAAAGACTTACAAAGTCTTAATTTATTCGAAAAAAACGAGGAAAATGCTGGAAAAAGTCCAAAGTTGAAAATGAATGACACTTTTAATAACTTTTGAAACTCGTTAATTTCTGTTAATTTATTCGAAAGCCGATTTTCTTGAGTCTACCAAAGAGGAAGTTCTTATAAAGAAACTGAAAGTGATAATGACAGTTTGAAATCTAATGGGCGTAATTAAATTTCCCATGAAGCTCATGATGATGTTGAAAAGTTGATTGTCGGAGAAGAAGAAGCGTGGAAGGGAAAGGACGAAAAGGTGTAAGGTGAATTTAGGAAATAAGTGTTTGTAGTGGCGGAAGAAAGTGAGTGTGTGAAGGGTTATGTTTCCCTCGGCGGCTGTGGGAGTTGAAGGAGGCCGTAAGTATTTCATCCACATTTATGCGTTGTAAATCTAAATCTAACACAAACTAATCTCATTCATTAGGTCCAATTGCGCTGGGCATTACCCAAAATTGAACGTAATGAATTGGACTTTCAAGGCATAAAGGCTCCCCTGATTGCCCAGATGAATAGATCTCTAGCTGGGGAAAAAGACGCCTCTTGCGTCTTCCCTTCTCTTCCCTGCCTTGGGAGTGTTGGGAGTCTTTGGGAGTCTTTGGGAGTTTTGGGAGTGGGAGGAGGGCCAAATTGATTCGCTGGGTAATCCGGGACAACCAACCGCCCACTGCTTGGCCCATCCCTGCCCATCCGCCTCCTCCCCTCCGCACAGGCCGAATGACAAGGCAAGGAGGAGATGAAAACTCCGGCAGACCCGCCGCCCAACCTGAACCCTTCACATCCACCACCATCATGCTCAACAACATCGGAGCAGGTAAGGGCCCTTAAGAGATATCCATCTCTATTACCTACATTACCTTCTTAAACTCATCTTCAAATAACCCGGAAAAACCAAATACTCAAAAACTACCAAAAACAATTCCTATTCTTTTGTACTGTATCTGTAAATGAGACAAAGATTATAATATCCGTTCTTAATATTAATTCTCAATTCTATATAAGAAATTACAATTTATTAAAAATTTAGATTATTTTTTTACAAAATAACTTTTTACAACAGTTTGATTTTATAAGCATTTATCCAATGAAAATTATTTTAATTAAATCTCATTTAATTAGTTTAATTGGTTTTAACGATTCAGTCAGGAAATATTTTTTACATATTTTTACTTATTTATGGTTAGTAGAATCAATAATTGGGAATTTCATTACCAAATTGAATCTCCTGATGAAAGTTGAAAGGAAAGTAAAAATGTGGATTTATGAGGGAAATTGACTTTGAAGCGTAGGGAAAGAGGGAAAGACGTTGGAGCAAAGGAGTAACTTAAGGTGGATTGAATGGGTGATTTCCGGCAGACTTGAGGAGAAAGGGGAAAGAAGGAAGGGAAATTTGATTGATTAGGACTATTAAGGAGATTGAAATGCAATTACTAGGCCTTTCGTGCGAGGAATGATAGGCGGAAGGGCTATTAGTCCGCACACATATCCATCTCATACTCTCAATGGTTGATAAAAGCTAATAAGAGGAATTGGGGAGAATTAAATTTATTTTACGTTATGGACCGAGTAATGAACCCTTAATGGGCTCAATTAGCATCGTAATCTTTTGTGGAAATTAGGATTATTCTCCACCGCCCAAAGTTTCCTACCCATTTACACTCCAATTAGAACTCTGATTTGACTTCATATTGTTCAATTAATTCCCACGATTCAAACTCATTATGACTAATTGTATTTTCACACTGTTTGAATCTCCTCTTATGACTCGTTTCAAATTACATTTCTCTTAACACACATTGTCAGATTTGTCATTAAATAAAATGAATTTTGTATGTATGTATGTATGTACAGGGAGGGCCATAAGTATCTTTCTTTTTTTTAATCTTATGGTATCTCTTTTAATCATTAATCAATTTTTATAACATTTGGCAATTGTAATGCTTATATATTATATAACATATTCAGTAACATTATTTTGTCTCTTGAGCTCCATCGACTTCGAGGCAGCGTTTGCAAACGCCCTCCGACAGCTTCACATGCACGTTTGCACATAGCTACCGGAACTTCTGCAAACGCTTCGATTATTCCAGCTTGAGTTCAGCAAGTGTTGAAGGATTCTTGGCGTAAACCTTGCTTACTTACCGCATAAAAATAAGTTCAAGGGAGTGAGATCTGGAGAGCGTCGAGCCCCGTTCCAAAGTTCGGACTTTCTCACAGAAAAGTAGCTGTCGTTTATTTACGGTTTGACCATATCAGTTTTTAGTTTGCTTCATAGTAGATGGATATATTTAACAACAATCGCCGTTATTTAAAGATTTTTATCTTTAATCACATTAAAATGGTTATCCATTTAAAGAAAGATACTTATGGCCCTCCCTGTATATTGGGGGATTGTGATGTTACCATCACAGCCACGCAGGCCTAGAGGCCCATTGCAGTCTGTCTCAGCCTATTTACAAGCATTTCTTTACTCCGTATGGCACACATTATCAATATTAGATTGATATTTGTGTTTCCAGTGGAGAGAAATTTATCCCCGTGTTGTATATGCTATTGGTATTAGACTAATTTGTATGCTTCCATAGGGGATAAAAAATGAATCTTACGAGACATATCATTATTACACTATCTTGTACATAAAATAATAAGTGAGGAAAAATTAGATTTTAATTTTTCAATTTCTAATTAATATAGAATATTGCCATCAGTCAGTGAAATACTTAGGTACGTTTACTACACCACACACCTAATTACATTTTACAATTGATTGGATTGGTCAAATAAACTTCAAAATGGTGTGTAGGACTTCATCACATTACTGGACATGGGAATTCTAGTCTGTGCAACATCAACGAGAGCCGATCATCACTCTCTTCCTCAACAACGTCAATTACAACATCCAATGCATTGCAGGTAAATAACTCATTCACATACCTATTACCTTTAATTTAGAAACTATTTAACTAAAAACTCTATGTTAAAGCTGAGCTTGTCAGAGTCAAAGTACATATAGGAAAGAATGGGCTTAAAAAATAAAGGTTCAATTGGCATTGTTCATTTGTTCAAAATGTTGACTAAAATATTTGATTGAGAAAATGAATGAGGATGGATGAGGATGGGGGCAGTCGGTAAGTTTTGGTTAAGAGGCTCCCTCGGTAATTAACGTTTGGTGAAGAGGAGACTTGGGGAGCATAAATGCCATATGAGGGGGTGATGGACGTCACTAAGTCCAGGATTCAATTTTATTTATTAGCTTGGGAATTCCGGGTCTGGTCTCGGGTCGGGGACGGGAACGTCAACCCCAGTCTCATCGGATAGTGACAAGCCAGTGAAGCAGAAAAGGCACAGGACGCGATTCACCCCTGCTCAGCTCAACGAGCTCGAACGATGCTTCTCAAAGACACACTACCCGGACATTTTCATGAGGGAGGAAATCGCTATGCGGATCGGACTCACAGAGTCCCGTGTACAGGTAATGCTCTTTACACACCATGCGTTTACCACATTGATGATTTTATACATTTTAACAATCATCTAGGCATTTTCATTATTAGCGTCATATAATAATTTACTTTAAAAGTATTTTATCGATATTTTTCAAAGTAAGTTTAATAGATTATTTCCGATTATTACCAACTTTTGAATCATCTTAGGTATATTATGTATATAAAAATATTTTAATTACAGATACAGTTCTACCTTTGGAACATGTATTTTTTAAAATATAAAAGGTATTATTAATAATTATGCAAGGCATTATGCATAGTCAATAGGTGTTTTGTAAATGAAAGAGCATCTCCAGGTTTTGTAATTGTGGGGGTGTGAAAAGGGGAGATGGCGGCTGGAGATATCTTTGAAATAAAAGTTCTCTTCTGAGATGCCATGAGGAGTCTAATAGATGTAAATTAAACGGTGCGTAAGTGAGTGGCAGTCGTGGTGACCTTTTGCTTGCACTTGGGCGATCACGGCTTGTTAGACCCTGGATTCCGGGAGCGGCCACTCGGAGCTCCTTTCTTTGCTCAAACCCCCAAACTCCCTCATCTCCATATTAGACAAATAAAGGAGGTTTGGAAGCGAAGAAGAATCCTTTTGAGAAAAAGCACCATTGGAATAACTGAGGTGTCGAATAGTTGAGGAATAGCCAATTCGCACATCCCGGGAGGAAGGTGGGAAGAAGATGATATGAAACTCAAACAATGCACCTCACACTTTGTTTACTATCAACGAACCTTATACTTGAACATAATACTCACTCACTCGGCTATTAATTCTCCAAAGATCTCATTTCACATCCAGGGATACATCAATTTGATACATGGCTTCTGGTTTTACGCTTCAATGAGATCTTTTTAAAACACACAATGTAAAATTGTAAACCATTCATAAAATAAATTCATGAGGAACTTTTTCAATCTAAATTATAAACGAAATGATGAAAAATGAAATGAGAATTTATAAAAAGAATTGAAAAATATCATCAGTATACTATTATATTTAATTCTGAATTCTGAATTCTGAATTTAAATTTATTTATTATAATATTATTTGGAATTCAAGCCCGATCTCATTCCAAGTCTAATTTCTGAGAAATTTTGTTAAAAGGCTAAAATCAACTTTAAACACATTTTTTCATAAAAATACTTCGTTATGAGATGTGATGGCATTAACAGACATTTATTACATAAATATGATATTTCCCTTTGAATTCTTCTCAACTTAAACCAACCATAGCATACTAACATTAACATTAAATGTAGTATAGAATAGATACTTCATAATACAAAATTTTTACTCTGTATTAACATTACTAGCTGCTTACATGATAAACATATAAGGCAGACATTAAATCCATTATACATGCACAATACATAATATTTAGATATGATGAGATATTATTTGAGAATATAAATACGAGTATAATGTGAATCTTTATTGTCAGTCAGTCTAAAAAGAAGTTGAAAGATTTGCATTTGTCGTGTTGGGCTCACCCTTAACATTTTCCTATGGTCAATTGCTCATTCCTCAAACAGGGGGTGTAGACCGTGTAGACCAGAAGCTGAAGGAGTACATCGCAACTTACGAAAAATCTCATATGGCTGTTGAATGAATTTTTTGCACCATTGTGTCAAAAATTCATTCCTTATACGCAGAGAGTAAAGAGAGAAGTTTGTGAAATTGAATCAAACTTCCTCATTTGCCATTCAAAAATGGCATCATCATCATCCGAGTCTTTGAATGATCAAATGATTTCTTATATTTAAATACACTCCACGGTTGGTTCAAACTTCTTATTCATCAAGGGAGTCCAAGGAATTAGACAAAGATGAAGATGGAATTTAAATTAGGAATTTGAAATGTAAGAAACAAAGAAGGGCTTTTCTTGTTATTTTGAAATGCAGATGTTGTTCTTGTTCGAACCTTATTTCCATTATTTTTCTCCTGTCTCTTATACTTATTATGGAGCTAATGGTCCTTCATGGATATTCTAATACCAGATATTCAAATAATGTTCCATTATAATAAAAATACGGCTTTGGGTTTTGAATTCCCGTGAGGTTGGAGGTCTCTGGAGTATCTCATAATTTATTGAGGGAAAGAAGGGCGAAAAAGTGTTTAATTATTGAGGTCTCCCTCCGCGGGATCTAATGGAGGGGCGCTAATGTCTGGCGGATAATCAAACAGGAGGAATCGGGTGTTTGGGCGAACCCTTGGAGTATTAGCAGAGGGAGGCGAAGTAGGGCGATATTTTCCTGGTTAAGCCAAAAGGCAATTTGTGCTACCCGATGATGTGTTTATACTCGCATTATATCAACTAAGGGAATCCCGACTTGGGCCCATGAATACCAAATATCCGAGAAACTCATTCCCGCCTCTCCCCTCGTTCTTCCCCGCTTTCATATCCCCTGATATATAGACCCGCATGAGTTGGGGTTCATAAAATGAAATGATAAAAAGTAAGTTAAAGGTCATAAAATTAGCCTCATTTCTCCACCACACTCCCCCACTCCCAATTCCAATGGAAAAAACAATTCTTTGATGAATTTTAAAGTGGAATAAAACTCGTTTGTAAAAATCTACCTTAAAATTAATTATCTTTTTAAATCATAATAATATTATAAAGAACATTCATATGCTTAATGTTTACTTATTATTAATTTATAGTTGAATGATAATTTAATAAATTGTTTTAATCATTGAATTGATTAGAATTGATTAATAATTCAATGTACCATATTAAAAAAATAATAAGAGAAGCATAATAGTTTATCTGTAGAAAAATGAATGACTGTGAAATAGTGGTTGAATAATCTTGGAATAATTTTGGAATGTTTTTAAAATCTTTTGATTCAGGTTTGGTTCCAAAACCGTCGAGCAAAGTGGAAGAAGAGGAAGAAGACAACGAATGTGTTTCGGACACCTGGAGCTCTTTTGCCATCTCATGGACTTCCACCATTTGGGTCCGTCTCTGACAGTCTTTGCCAGCCAGGTGGAATGTTCGGTGCTTCTGATGCCCGATGGAGTGTTGCATCTATGAATGCCGCAGCTGGTAATTCTAAACTCTTTTAATCAAGTTTCAATTAAATTCCATTAAATTCGATTTACATTTAATTGTATCTTCTACACATATCCAATTGTATTTACCAATGATTGGTCCTTGTACTCATTGTTTTGATGTTTTATTTAAGTTGGGCTTGCCGGTCAGTTGAGCCAAGCGGGTGTGTCGATGAGCGGTTTCGGTCAACTTCAGCACCAGTCATCGGGTCTCAACTCGGGACTCTCTATCTCGCATTCCGTTCCAACGTCGGGTGGGCACTCGATGTATCAGAGCCATTATGGCCTCAACTCCCTCGGTAACGGCCCTCGTCAAGAGTATTTCTACTCCTAACTACTTCCCCCCTCAACTACACATCTTTTCTTAAGAAATTATGGGGATTCCCCTTTCTAAGGTCGGATTGACCATTCCTCTTTCTAAATAATATTCATGAAACATTACAGAAAAATACTTTACATAAAATTTGAGTTAGTAAATTAGACGATCCCTCCTCAACTCACGATAGAAAATGACTTCACTTCAAAAGTAATCCCTTTTCTATCAATTATTCCTTTTTTATTTCATATTCTGTTCCGCGGAATGTTTTTGAAATTAATGTTTATTTAATCATTTATTAATTATCATTTTGCCACATTTATAAATTTTAATTTTAACTAACAAATGTATCTAATTAATACATTGCATACCTATTTATCTTTATTAGTAATTGGAACGATTTATAAGTCGAGTATTTTATTATTTATATTATTATTTATATTATTAAAAATCTTTATTTCTGCTTCTCATATAAACAATCATTGTTAAAAATTTGGTAAAGATCTGTAGATTATTATTTAATCAAATCTAATAATGAAGAATGATGTCTTTAGATCCTGTTCTTTATGGGAGTCCTGAACACTTGAACTCAAAGTGCGAGTCTAATCACTGCTAAATATACCAATGATGAATATAATTTTAAAGCTGAAGTTCTAGAGCTCTGTCGTTTACATCTCTACGTATTATTAACAATAAGTGTAATCAATTTTGACTGTACATAAATTGTATCTCAATTCCATTTACTTGATTAATATTAATTAAATAATACTATAAGTAATTCTACTTACATAAACAGTATTGTAAATATTTAATGGAAGACGTATTAAAGGCATTAAAAGCGTTTAGGTTGAAAGCTGAACATTATTTCTCATATGCAATAAAATCCACCATGAAATCTAATTGAATAAATAATTATTCATATAATTTTATTTTATTAATTAAATAATAATATAATTTTAACTAATAAAATAAAATTATACATCATTGAAGTAAAAACACAAATCTAAAATAATCATTTTCATAAATATTCATACTACAATAAAATAGTATTTCAATAAAATTTAATAGTTAAAATGAGGTTAATCATTAAATGGCATTAAGTTTTAAGTTTACATTTTAAGTTTACATTTAATTAAATTGTTTAATTTAATGTTCAACATTGGACCGTTCCTTTGTTCAAATGGTTTGTTGTAGAGGTTTTTATGTTTTTGAGCATTCAGCGTCGCCCTCTCGCACATGAGAAAGCAAATGGAAGCAAAGCAAACTGAAATTCCTTCCCGGCTTTAAATTCCCTTTCAATTTCATACACATGCAATTGGGTGTAATGTAAAACTCATCTCCCGCTCAGTTCTTTCTTTTCTTCTCATACAAAATCTCCTTCGATTGAACAATTGAAGGTCAAGGGAGTAAAGTGTGAGCTGGAGAACTTGACCCTGTGATCACACACTGCGACCTACAACATGTCACATAAAGACATTTATTACTCCAATAAATACACGGACACCAAATACGAATACCGGTAAGTTGGTTAAGTTGCCGATCAAAACTTTAAATTCTTTATCCTTTTATTTACTATTTGGAGTAGGAACTTAATAAAGTCATTTAATAATGAATGGTTAAAGTTTAAAAGTTTAAATTATCTTTTTATCTGTTATTTATTATAAGGATATTTAAATCATTAATTTTATTTATTGCAATTGAAATTAGCATCAACTGTCTTTCTATTAATTCTTATTTGAATGACATCTCATTAATTATCATATTTTGGTAGTAGATCAGACGTCATTTATTATTATTAATTATCATATTTTGGTAGTTGATCAGACGTCATTTATTATTATTAATTATCATATTTTGGTAGTAGATCAGACGTCATTTATTATTAACTGCTTAATTCTCATTATATAAAAATAATAACTTTTTTGGTTAATTATAAACTCTGTTTTAATATTTTTTAATTGCAGTCATGTGGTGCTTCCGAAGGAATTAACTAAAAACGTACCAAAGGACCGTTTAATGTCAGAGAGCGAGTGGAGAAAGTTGGGAGTTAGTCAGAGTCAAGGTTCGACAATTACAATAACTTTAAATATTTATCATTCGTATTTAACTCATTGAACGACGAAGTTTTTAACAATAAAACATTTCAACATTCGTTGTACAACTTGTGTAACGAGTGCATCTCTATATGTTTTTAATTTAAATATATATTTGTCTTTTAATAGGTTGGGTTCATTACATGAAGCATGATCCAGGTATGACTAATGTGTTTACCTATTAGATAATTATTATAAAAATATTAAAAACAAAACGTTATATAATATTTACGTATTATAAATGAGAGTTAAATCAAAATCATTTAAATCAACAAAATATTTCGATTATTTCGAACGTATTTTGTTGTTTTCAGAGCCTCACATTCTTCTCTTCCGCCGTATTCTTCCTCCTGAAATTCTCCCAAAAGAAACTAGACATTAATCTCGTCCTACCGCATTATTCAAAACTGATGAATCATCAACTTCCATCTTTATCACCATTGTAATCTATCCTTGAGGTTGGGGTTGGGGAATTGAATTTTAATTATTCTCGCATTTTAACAACATTTTATCATACCATATATTAGAAGGATAGCAAATGCTTTTAAATCTGAATTATTTTAATCTTGCCAACATTTTTAATTTTACCTTTTACTCATAAGTCATGAGAATTTGTCAATTTTATGTAAAACAAATATCCTATTAGTAAAAAGTCTAATTAATCACTATTGAATGGTGACATTTTTTATATTAAAATTTTATTAACTCATTTTGCTAGAATTTTAAAACTTTCAATTTTATACTGAACTTTGTAAGAGGGGAAAGGGATTAGATAATTAAGTCATTTAAATATTAGATTTAAACTTGATTTAAGATTGTAATATTTTTACCTATAATATTAGTCTAGAATTAATTATAAGTAGTTATATTGGATTCAAATAATCGTAACCTAAAAGAACAACATTTTTCAAATCTCAATTTTCCACTTTTGTAAATTATTGTATTGAAACCTGATGTAAATAAGTACTTAAGTATTAAACCATGATCTAATTACTATAACTTGTTGTTCAAAATCATTTATTCGATCATCCCATTTGAACACAAGTCTTTTATCTTCTTATTGTTAAATAGTTAATCAATATCACATTGACTTCTTGATACATGTGCAGTTTTCATCACACTATACTCTTTCATTGAGCCTTGTTATCGATCAAACATTTGATTTGTTTAAAAAACATCATTATCAATAAAATCAAAGATTAATTCATCATTTATCAAAATCTATAAATTATCATAAGAAAAGCATTAATAATAAAAAAATAATGTCAAAATTGTTAGGATCCCCAAGACCTTCATTAGAAAATACGGAATCGAAAAATTCAACAGATAATCTTAATAATCATAAATACGCGTCTCAAGATGATGAATTTCACAAATATTTTACGCTCGGACTTGAAGAAAAACTCCGTAAGACTTAAATTTCGTTAACCATATTATATTCTATGTTATTAATATTATATAGCTAAATTGTATTGATTTCTCAATAAACAATAATGTCTTATCAATCTTTCTACAGAAGTTTTATATGCGTATAGATCTATAAATCGGAATATCCATTATGCTACCTCTCCAAAATTAATGTGTGTTAATTAACTATTAACTATATAACTGTAAATTAATTATTATAGGCAAGAATCCCCTGATCAAAGAAATCAAACAAACGTTCAGAAACCCCTGTGACATTTCCTCCATCCAAAATTGGGAAAATAAATATGAATTGAGTTTGCCTTCCGACCTCCTCAACTTTTATTATTCCACAAACGGCTACCAATGCACATGGAGTTTGGAACATGCCGGGGAACTTCTCCGAATCGGGGATTTGAACATCAATCAACTCAACGATTTAATTCCACTCATAAAATCATCTCCTCCTCTCGACCCACCCAAAAACCCTCCACATAAAACCAAAGAACAATCCAATAATGAAAAGAACGAAAAGAATCAAATTCACAAAGAAGTGAAAGAACAATATTCACACGGAGAAATCCAACTAATGATGGTGATGGCCAAATCTTCCACACCTGGGCTCGATTACAAAGGTGATACTCGTTCTCGATTGAAGCTTGAAAATGAAGACAAAGCATTTCGTTTGGATTCCTTTCCTCATCCTTCGTCCGGAGTCAATTGCTTGGTTTACAAAAACAACCCCAAAAAGAAAACGGAAGAAGGAATTGAAATTTGGTTTGAAGATCCAGAAGGAGAATTTCATTATTTGGCCCCAACGTTTACTCATTATTATCGAATGATGTTGTTTCATCTTGGACTTCCTCAATGGCATTTCCGCTTCACTCCACAAGGAATCTCAAACTGGGCAGAGGTTAGTTAACTTAATATGTATTAACCATCATCCAACTACCTATATTAGACTATTATATAATTAATTAATTTAATTTAAAATTAGCAAATGTGTTGGCTCGTGGCACCAACGTTGCTTCAACCTCCCAAGATGGAAAATTATCCGAATTGCTACTCCGGACTCTGGTCAACCGAATATCCAGTGGAAGCTGGGAAACCCAACACGAGTAAAAACATCCTCACAGCGAACGTCTTCAAAAAGAAGAAAAAGGGAAACGCAGATGAAACAAATAAAAATTGAAACCAATAAAAATAAGTTTTTAAAATCAAACATGAAAACAATTACACCTTTCGACGCTGCTATGTACATTTTGATGAATTAATGAAAAATGAAAGGAAGAAATGACAAAGTTAATTAAAACATTTTTAGGGCTTTATTTTCTCTTGAACAAATAGACCTTTCGGGAAATGAGACTTCAAATCTTGAAAGTCTTGTGTCATAAAGAAATTGACAAAAATCACAATTATTTTTTACTCAATGAATCCGAATTGGTTTTATTACTTTTTTTGATTTTTTGGAATGCTAAATAATTAATTATCTAATTAGATTAAAGTTGTGTTAAATGAGGTGGTACAAAGAAAAAAATATCATAATTGCATCTCGATGTTCACTTTCGTATCCTACGATTACATAACCCTCCTCCGAAATACGATTGATGGGAACATTTAAACTCTTAACAAGTACACTTACATATTTATTGTATCTTTGATTATTATCATATTTTTTATTTAAGTTTTAAATAGTTTACTTTTTTGGTTTATTATCCTTCAGTATTGACTTTGATATGTTAAGGTTGAAGTATTGTTCTTTTTGATATGTGACTGATTGCATTGAAAGTCCTTTCTCTGCTCCTTTCAATTAATTATTTAAATATAATTACCACAAATACTCATACAGGATAACAATTGATCACAACATACGAAGAAGATTTTACACAAACAAACAATTCATCCGAAGAACATTTATGCATCAACCATACGATTGGAAGTATTTTTCTAAATTCTAGTCTTAACATCAAGTTCGCATTTACTCCTTCATACTTCATTCAAAACATTAAAGACTTCTGGTTGATTAATACAAAGTTTTACCATATTTATTAGTTTACATTTGAATTGGTAAGGAAAGTTTCTAAAAATAAGAATAAGTAATGAAGAATATTAAAAAATAAGTACCCCTTTTAATTTGCTTATTAAATATCTTTCTTTCAAAAGTAATAAAGTATTACTTATTAAAGAATCGCGTCTAGTGAAAATAGTTTTTAGTAAATACAATTTGCAGTTTAAGTAATTTGACAAGTTAGGAGGGAAGATATATTGAGGAAGAATGGAATAAAACTACTGTTGAAAGCATTAGATAATCAATTGGCACACTTTAATGCTGAATAAGAAACGAGAAAAGTACTGGTAAAATAAGCTAGCAAATCGGATGCATACAATGATCGATACTCAAGCACATCATTTCCCTTTTATCTAATTATTTATTTTTATATTTTTAAATATCTTTAAAGGGTCATTAAGCCAATTGTAAAAGAAAACAAAATGGGAAATGGAAATAATCCTAATTGACAAAAAAATTCTATACCTAAAATTCATTCCTCACAAAGGTACAATAAATAGTGCACGAATTATGTTCAAAAGACAAAAGGTAAGCAATATTGGAGAATATAAATGAGGAAAGCAAATAAAATTAGAGATTCTCAACTGTATGAATCTCTTTCGTTGCAATGTTACTTTAAAAAATGACTCCTAAATATCGAATTCTTGCAATGTAAAGTATATAACAAAATTCTAAAAGATTACTTTTGTACAAAAAAATTGGAGGATTTCAATAGCGAATTTTGTGGAGATTCGCCGTAGTGAGAGCTTCCATGTGAGAAATTGGAAAGAAAATGGAATCCAAATCTTTGCTCTCTTCCAGTTTATTGAGACTGGTGATGAAAATCCCTCGGATCTTCTCAAACGCGTCCTTGTCGTATACTGAACGAGCTGTATTCGTCAAATCAAACGGTTCTGAAAACATAAAAATTAAAATATGACTATGGTTCACTAAAAAAGTTAATTAGCTAAGCTAAAGTTAATTAACTAATGACCTCAGTTATTAATCTTATTAATAATAACATTAAGCACCTTCAATGCAAATATGCTTCCATTGATGGGGATCGTTTTTATAGCTTTTCGCCTGCATGCATAACTTCACTGCGATCGTACATCCAATCCGAACAGAAACTGCTTGATGGCTAAAACTGTAAAAATTGGGATATTTAGTTCCTGAACTTTATTTGATTAGAATATAAATAAATGAGGTATAACATTTATTTTCATTTAATGCAAATCTAATCCTTTCAATATTCAAAAATAAAAATTAAATACGAGTCAATTGTTAGATTCATTAATTTATTGTAAAAGTCACTAACTCAAATTTCCTCGAGTAGTAATCGAGGAATCTGACGAGAAGTTGACCCAAAGATTCCTTGTTAGACGATTCCCAAGGCGGAATGTTCTCGTTGATTTTAATCTTCAGAACGTCTGTGGTGTTGGAGAATTTGTCCGGGTAGAGGGAATGCAAACATGGGAGAACTGGATCCGTGCCCAACTGGAGGAAATGAATGACCATCAGGACGAGTGAATAAGAGCTGATGGTCATATTCTTAGCGTCGTTAATGGCCTGAGTTTGAGCCCAGAGCTTAATCACCAGAACGAGTGGCTTCACCCGCCAATCTAATTGAGAGTAGCAGTAGAGGAGCTGAGTATTCCGAATTCCAACAAAGTTATTGCAGTTCAAATCCACTTCCAGGCCTCTCTTCAAATCCTTCAGTTTCAAGATGGGAACTTTGGCATAAATGATTTCGGCCGATTCTCCCATTTGGGAATTGATCCTAAGAAGCTCGTGAATCTCGTGTAGAATCGCTACAGCCTCACACCGTTGATCAACTTCAAACTTCCCTACTAGAAGACACATGTCAACGTCGGACGTGTTGCTGCCAAATCCTGACATGGTGGACCCGACCACTTGCAATCCATACTTGGAATAAGGCTTGTGCTATTTTATAATAATTGTATTAATACTTTCATTATTAAAATAAAACTTTAAAACTTGTTTAATTAAAAGATAATTTACTTTCGGCTTGATCGCTTCAAAGATTTCCTTCCATAACTCCATCTTCTTCTTAAAAGTATCGGTAGTTTGTTGATTGGTAAGGAATTTCCTCCAAATTTGTTCCGAGAGCTAGATAATTATCCAAAGCAAATAGTAAAGATCAAGAGAGACTCATGAAAAAGTATTAATTTATGTTATACATAATTGCTGAAACCATACGATCGGTAATTTGTTCAGGATCTTTTGCATGGATCCTATAATGGGTTCTTACAGAGTCGTAATCCGATGCCTCAGAAATGAAAGTAGAAGGACGCACTTTCATCTCCCCGAACTTGAATTCATCAACCAGCGCATCGGGGTTAATATCCATTTGCCACAATTTGGAGAAGTTGGTTTTCCGATGATGATTTTGGTAATGGGGATAGGAATGCTGAGATTTCAATCCGATCTCTGATAAAAGATTGCAACTGGGAATGTTGGTCGTAAGCACCATCCCATTGTCGTTGATATATCTGCTGTATAATCAAATTATAGTTAGAAAAACAGGTATTGGAAATGCAAAAAATGATATTCAATTACTGTTAAATTCTATTAAATGAATTATTGCATTTAAATATTTTTCAAAATATCGCAACAACTCTACATAGACTATAGCCAAAATGCTGATTACAAAATGATACTTTATAAAATTCCAAATAGTGGCAAATTAAAAACTTATAAAAAAATTAAGACCCTAAGTTCAAAATACCATTTGATTCAAAAATGAAAATCCCGTTTTTATTTATAAAACTTAAATCCCAATATTTAATATATTTATTTAAAATTAAAAAAACCACCAATCCCGAATAAGTTAATGAAAATAATATCAATTAAACATACTTTTTAAAAGGAATAAAATTTTGTCTGTCAAAACGTTTTATAATTACAAAATAGCCACAACACAGTTCAACACACATGCGTCATTCGTTTCAGACATGCAGCATACTTTGCGTATATAATTAGAAATTTGAGCTTGCTTAATTATGGCGTAAATAACTTTAAATAAATAATAAACTAAAGATTTAATAGGAGAGGAATAAAGAAAAAGAAAGCAATACACAGAGATGAAAGACGGAGGCTTGTAAGGAACAAACGGAAGCGGTTTCTTGTGGACATGCTTTTTATTCTTCTTATTAGGTTTTTTATTTTTCTTCAACCTTTTCTTGGGATTGGTGGTGTTCGCTGGAGCAGGAGATTCGCACTGGACTGAACAATAATCTTCTTCCACTTGTCCATGCTTCTTTTCTTCCCAGTCCCCAACAGCGAACAAGTCCACGTTTTTATCGACCTCCAGTCCACCAGGCGGGAAGATGGGACTATTGGGAGGGAAAAATATAGGATACCCGTTCTTGTCCCCACCGCCTCCGTAGTAATCGTAAGGGCGGGCATAGTAGCTAGGGTAGGACCCAAAGGCTCCGCGCTGGGTCGTACTGGAATAAAATGCCTTGTTGCTCATCGTGAGCACTCCAAGAGAATCAGGGGAGTCCAAAGCAGTCCAATGGGAATTGGGTGCCGTTGACGGACCAGAGCTGTTGTTGATCCTTCGTGGGGGAAGAGCTGTAGCGTAAACACTCTCTTCCAATTCGGGAGTTACTGATGGGCTCAACAAAGCTCGGATCCCGGTTCCGTTCGCCATGTATTCTTTGTATTGCTGTGGAGTATGTTGAGATGACATGTGATGTTGTTGATGTTGATGGTATCCACCATGAGTCCCATATTGGCCGTTCCCTCCTCCGTAACCGTTGTTATAATCGTGTGAATATTGGGAGTTCCGCCTTTTTAGAAGTTAAAAGAAGAGAATATTTTAAAGTCTCATTTCTTTAAATGCACGATAACTCAATCACGGAACTAAAATGTAATTGTTCCTTTATAATTTAAACATTCCATCAATCTACTTTCTTTTTATTCAATTCAAATCAAATGCTTTAATGCAATCTTGTTAATAAATTGTAAAATTAATTAAAATGAACTGAAAATTTAAAAAATCAAATTAATTTTGGCGTAATAAATAAAATCCTTACTTGTGATTGTTATTATAATTTCTGTTATAATTTCTGGGATGATAGCCATTTCCATTATTATATCCATTCTGAATGTGTGGCTTCTTTTTGTACCCCTGTCCCTGGCCATGTTGATTTTCTTGATTCTCCTCTCTCTTGTTCAGGAGATCTTTCCCCTTCCCTTTGATCTCAACGGGGGTCAATTCTGAAAAGAAAAAGACATTTAGATTTAGAATAACTGACCCATATGAGAATTCTAAGATATCAATATTATTATAAAATTTACAATACTACAAATTAGACCGTGTTACCCATCAAACTCTTCATTATGAGATAAAGGAATATAACGACTTCTATCCAATTTACATAACACAGAGGGATTAAATCTAAAACCAATGTAAAAGTTTGAACAGTAATTATCATTAAAAGGTTCACATTTAGTTAATTGTGATTAAACATAATATTCATTAAGAATTGTTAATTAACCAACTGAATGTTAAAATAAAATTTACATATACAATTAGATTAAACTTTAACGGTAAAATAAAAAGGGTATGGCTATATAAGTAATACAAATATGACATTTAAGGATATCTCAGGAAAGCCAACACCAAGAATCAAATACTGGTAAAGGAATAGGAATGAAAGAACTTGTCTAATATTATAAATAAATAGGTAAATAAGTTCATCCAAATGCCTTGTGACTCTTTCATTTGGCTAACAAAGTGGGAGAGATAAGAAGAGACAAAGGAGGTTCCTTCAATCCCTCCATTCCGTCAATCGCTCCTTCGTTCCCAACCTTAAAAGTTCATAGAGGTCAAGGTTCATCCTAAATATTGATCCAGTGGATAAGATTTGGGATGGGAAAAAGGGGTTGAGAAAGGAGAGAGAATTTGGCTGGAGAAAGGGGAAAACTCACTTTCATTTTCTTCCTGGATCATGTTGAATAATGGAAAGTGGTGGAGTCAAAAGGTCCAGCAGAGGAATCTCGGTGAAGATTGGCTGAACAGACGGAGAGCATCAGAGTAGTTAAAATAAATAACTGGGATTAGTAAATGATAATTAATTAAATAGAATGAAAGCGGAGGAGGGGAGGGGAAGCGGAACTGTTTGGGACTCCCCACGGCACTGCACACCTTTACACATACAGCGACTGTGCCTAGAAGAAAGTCTCTCCTTAGATCCTGCGCCCAAACTTCTTTCTCCCCTTACACTCTTTTCAAACCAAGAAGGCCGCGAAGAAGAGAAAGACAAAATGAGAAGATCTTTTTATGACATCGCTATAATGAAAGAATCTCGATTTGGTTAATATTTATTTTATAACCAACAGGTCATTTTGGACTTTGACAGGTCACCTGTGAACTTACAAAAGGACTCTTAAAATGTGACTGTGATTACCACATGTTGACCTTGTAAGAATTTTATTTACAATAGATTCAAATTCAAATGTCACTGTAATCTCTTAATTTTCATAATGTATCTCAACTTTTGTTTTTCTTTTAATTGGTAATTTTTCAGTGGTTGATAAAATATTATAGTTTTGATTTATTCTAGGCGAATTGTGCCATAGAGGAAACAAGGACCAATTAACCGAATGAAATTACGACAAATTCAAAATGAATTCAATCGAGTTGGAAGGGATTATCAGAAGTTTGGAAAAGAATGGGCTTGAAGATCCGTCTTTTTCTCATGAACTCATTAAACAAACAAGATCCAATTTTGAGCATATAAAAGACTTTTCAAAATTTGGTAAATATTGTAATCCTTTATTTAGCATTTGAAAGGTCAATTATTATTCTTTTTTAAAATATTTTAATCGATGATAATAAATATTTTATATTATTGATTTTTAAAATATTGATTGATGGTTGGATAATTTTTAGATCAACAACTTGGGATCGCATTTGGTGGAATCGGCATATGCGGATTCATCAAATTGAAAATTGGTGAAAAGGCGTTTGAGCAATCAAAAAATGAAGGTTTGGAGCTTATAAAATATATTTTAGAATTACGCCATGATGTAGCTAAACGTCATATTTTCTTTCATCTTAAAGATTTTAAGGTAAATAGAATAATTTTCAGTATTCTGTTAATTTATTTCATTTTCAAGTATTTTAGTTTTGTTTGCACATTACGGATTGTTTTACAATTTACATTATTAACATGAGCATTTATTGTTGTAATAATTATGCAATGATATGTTAAATATCAAAATTAAAATTTTTAGGTCGTATCGTATCTTTTGTGCTTTAATTCAAACGAATCTTCGAAAGTTAAACAGAGTGCCTTGGCATGCTTAATCTCCTTGTTTGAAGCATACAAAGTAGATTTAACTGAATTCGAAGTTGGAGAAATGTATTGGAATCTTTTGACCTCATCTGAGAAATCTTCCTTTGTTCCTTCAGTAAGAGGGAAAATGCTTCATTTACTCGGTGTTTTGGCGAAAATTTCATCGAGAGATTTCTTAAGCAAGAAAGAACTTTACATTCAACTCTTCAATCATTTTGTTGTTTCCATTAAATCACAAGTGAGCTATTTAACATTTAAAATTATAATAAATAGTACAACTACAACATAGACTATAAATGAAATATCATTTATAGTCAACATACTTTACATTATTATAACTATTTGTTAAAACAACATTTATTATGTAATAAAATTACATTTTGTGTGATTAATCTTATTAGGTCGAGTCGAAAGATCGTCACATGGAAGCAAATATTTTACTTGGATGCATTAAAGGACTGGATTCCTTCCTTTTCGCATATCATTCAAAGATCATGGAAAATAACACTGGGAAGCTAAATGAGTTTTATGAAAAATTAGAACAAATCATAGATCCCAAATGCTCGATTGAGAATGACTCAGAGACTGTCAAGCTGAAAAGACGGGAATTTCAAAGAGGTTAATTTCATTTTTCGTTTATTGCTAACCATGAACTATCAATTTGAAAGGTTTATATTATAATTCATAAATTTTATAGCTGGCCTTGAGCTCATCGCACACCACGGGGAAATGTTTAGAGCTCATTTTTATAAATACTACCAACAATGGTTTGCAGACGTAAGTAAATCTTATTAATTTAAAATTGGCATGTTTGTCTCATGTATTTACTATTTATGTATGTTAAATATTATAAATCATAATACCTATTAAGTAAATATTATAATTAAGTATTGGTTTTTATTAAAGTTACTCGCATGGACAAAATCAAGTAATTCTGACGATGCGAGGGTTGGAAGGAGAAGCATGTTCAAGTTTATGGATGAAATTATCGGATACATTCAAGAAATTTCATGCGATGAAACTCAACGTGAATACTTGATCAAGTTGAACAATGTATTAAACAATTTTAATTAGATAATGGTCATATGTCTTTGTACAAACATTTTATAAATATTACATCTTTAAAATCATTAGCTTTTATTACTTTAAATTTACTGTGGGTTTATTTGCAGTTTCTACTTTTAAAATTTAAAAGCATTCTTGATACGAAAAGTTCGAGAGGAGAAATTTCCATTTCAATCAAAGGGATTGGAATGCTGTCTGAGATTTTGGAAGATCCCGAACTTAAAATCGAACTTCTTGATAAAATAATTGAACAAATCGAAGCTTTTATTATTGAGTGAGCATAATTTGCCTTATTATGTTTAATTATTACTGATCGAATAATAACTTATCTTTAGTAAATTAAAGAACTTAATTTTACTAAATACTTTAGCGCAATTATTGACTAAATAACTAAATTAATTTAAATGTTTAAGATTCCAACTAATTTTCATTTGAAAGGTTGAATGGTCCATCGGATGAAAAATATCGAACCTCTTTATCTATTGTTCCAACTTACGTGGAAGCAGTTGGGCGAATGTTATTTTCATTTGAAATCCGAGACGATGGGGATTTAATGGAATTTGAAAAGCGGTTGAGTGTGATTGAACAACTTGTTGTCATTCTCATCACACGTTTTCCAGAAATGAATGAACCAACAAGAGCCATCGCCCATTTTGGCCTTTCTAAACTTACCCTTAGTTTGTACGAAAAACACCGAAAGTATGTCGATGGATTTTTATCCCGAATTTTTCAAGATTCTCTCACTCACATCATAGCGTCTCCAACACGAGCCGAATCAGATTTAATCACAGAGAGCTTGAATCGAAGCACAGGGGTGAATAAAAGAAAATCTTATTTCAAAACAGTTTCTTCCTTCACTCCCTTTTGTATTAATTTGATTTTAAGAAATGGAAACGGTAAATTCAAATTTTCTGATTCTGAAGTGTAGTGATAATTATTTGATCAATATTTATTATTTATTTGATTAAAACATATTGTATTAAAAGGCAACTTAAAGCTAGAATTAGACAAATCTATCAATTTTAATTCTAAAATGCTTTTTTAGCCAAAAACCAAGTTGAACAAATAATTTTTGATTCTATAATGGAATGGTCATTAAATACTATTCGGAAGTTAGATTTATCTCTCGAGTTCAATGAAGAAGTGGAAAATTTCGACGAATTAGTAAATAATTATTTTTAAATATAACTTTAACTAATTATTTTATTATTGATAAATTGTTAATTTAATAATTATTATTGTTCTAATAATTTAGACTTCTTCAGATCCGATTTACAACTTGAAAGCTAACAAAGAAAGAGATTTTCAATTATTCATGAACCTTGTCATTTTTCTTCAAGAGTTTGTTGGTTCTTCAGACGCTGTTTATTTTAAAAAATGGATTGGGATTTGGATAAGAGAAATGATTGTATTTATCAAAGAACATTCACTTGTAAGCGGATTCTATAAAATTCTCGCTTTGGTGTACGAAGTGTGCAGAAAATTAAAGTATTTTGAGGTAACAAATAATTAAATTTATTGAATATTTAATTAGGATGAATTGAAAACATAGCTAATCCTCACTAATAATTTCGACATCAGTTTCGTTATTAGTCATCTAAATTATAAAATCTTAACATTTTTATATAAATTATTAAAATATATCTTTTGTTAGGATAATACGATTGAAGAAAATGATGAGATATTTGCCGAGTCATGTTTATTCCTCAAGAAAGTGTCTTTGAAAATCCAAGAGTTTCGAGACGATTTGCTCATTTCAATTCTGGATCTTTGGCTTTCAGTTCCCAATCAAATCATGCTTCAGAATATGGACGCATTAGGATCAACACTTCAAGTATTCAATTCAAGATTAAAAATATTACTATTTACCTATTATGAATAATGATGATGAATAATTAATAACAATTGAAAACTTACTCTATTGGATATTCATTAATTTTTTGGTTGTCTTTCAAAGGTTGTATTCATGACTGGAAAAAACAGTTTTGCTTTGGCATCTAAAGGAATCTTTGCACTAGACCGATGGTTTCAAATTGAACATTTCGAGTATTCAAAGATGGAAGAATTGTTTAAGAATCTTTTTCCGATTTGGAAATCCTATTTCACTTTCACAGGTCAATATTAACTAAATACATGCATGTAGTTATAATAATTGTATATTCAAAAGCTGGGCTAGGAGTTATTAACTTTAAATATTGAACCTTCAAAATAATAACCTAACCTAACCTATACAAAAACATTAATATTTTTTTAAACATAAGGTGTTGAAGTTAAAGTGGAGATAGATTCTTTGAAAAAAAAGTCCAAAAGTCGAATCAATGAGAGATTTGAAAAGAGAAGTAATGAGTTAGAAGGGACAAGTTTACAAAAGGTCCAATTGGATATCTTAAAATTCATTGGATCTTACGGCTATCTACTTAACATTGATGCTGATAGTGAGGAAATTATTGGCATTTCAACTGAACAGAAGTTCCTTAAATATTCAATTCCATTTCAAGATATTAAGCCTGATCTACAACTTGGTATTCTACTTTAGCTATTTTAAATAATTACTCTAATCATCATTCACTCGCTTGATCCTTGTTATAATTTAAATTCAATCATTTCAGACTATTTCCTTCCGAGAATCTTTGAATTGTGCGAATCATCGAGCCAAAGACAAAGTCGCTCTGCAGCTTGTGAATTTCTTCATTCTTTAATTCTCTACTTTTTAGGATTTTGTAAGTAATTTACATAATAAATATCCATTCTTATCAATTCCTTTTAAACAAACCTTGTTATTAAAAAACTAATTTTTTATTCATTTAGCTGTAAAAGAGAGTTCAAACGATGATTTGTTTCTTCAATTGTTCCGAACGATGATGAAATTGGGTTGTGATTCTGACGTGATTGTGAGACAATTGTTTAATCCCCTCTGCATTCAAACCATACATTGGTTTACGAGGGATAGCAAAGGTGCTGGGCTTCATTTTGGATCTTTAATCCTCACCCTTATTATGGTGATTAATAAGAATTTACATAATTTTTTCAAAAATTGCCAATCAAGTCTTTATAGTTTCAATTATTACATTTTGTATATGGCGATTTTCAATTTAAAATTTGTTAAATAGATCAATATATTTTTCCATTATATAATAAAATAAATATAATCTAGTATTTTGATTAAATTAACTTTGAATTTAATTGTCAGGAAGGTTTAGTTCAAAACGAAAACGTTGGTTATCGAGACTTCTCTTCTGTTTGTCTTTCTGAATATTTTCGTTTTAGTAAGAAATACGCGAATAAGGAGCAAGTTAAAAATGTAATGAAAAGTCTTTACAATGCAAGTACCCACGCTTCTTACCAATATCGACAAGGTAAAAGATCTTACTGTTTTTAATTATTAAATGACCTTATTTTATTTGGGTAATTTTTTTTTAGATTTTCCACAATACTGCTAGGTTAAACATTGGATTGAAATATAATTAAAAGTTGCAAACTTATTTAATTTATTATTATTAGGCTCTGTACTTGGATTCAACAGTATTTATCGAGAATTCCGCGAGGATCAAAACTTGATTAACATTTATACATTCCAATTGTTTAAATCCTACCTTTTAAGTCTTTCTCTTTCCAAAGATCTCGAAGATGATTCGATTTTAATAAGAACCACCAAGCAAGCACTCAAACATTTGGAAAGAATTGTCGACAAAAAGAAAAGTTTCTTTAATATTGTAAGTCAAATATATATTATTTTTAAATTAAAGTTTTATGTATTTAGTTTAATTCATAGCAGTTTTCCGAATACTTCTGAATTCTGAACCTCGATATTTGCAAAATGCTCATATTATCATATGTTTATTAGAATGTTCGGGAGAGAATTGTCCCTAGTGGATTTGAAGGGCCTTTACTTAAAAATATGGTCGAATGGATCTTTTTACAATGCGGAAATTCTGTTTATCCATGTCGTTTTGAAGCAATTCGTTTAGTCAGATCATTATCGTATCTTATAAAAGGTTTGTTATTTATAATGTAATAATTACACAATTTTTATAAAAAATATAATTTTAATTAACTATTATTTTTGAATTTAGATATTGGATCTATACAAAGCTTTATTGAAAAATACGTAAGCGAAAAAGGATTTGACGGAATAATAAAAATTGCCGAATCTTCATTGAATTCACAAATTACAATGAACGAAATTGATGGTCCGACTGATTTCTACGTCTTCTTAGCCCCATATTGTAATGTTGAAAATTTGTTGGTCAATCCAAATTCGCGATTCATTTCATGTTTTGAAAATTGTTTGAAATCTTCATTTGAAAATGATGTCGGATTTAAGATTTTCGCAAAATTGAGTACAATTTTCACGCCACAAATAATAACGAACTTTGATGATTCGACCAAAATCTACATATTGAAGAAATCCTTTTCTATTTCAAAATCATTTGGGAATGATTTGGAGAGTTTTGAAAAACTTTTGCTACTTTGGACGCTGCTTTGGAATGACTTAAAAGATACTCTAAAGGGAGAAGAAATAAAGCTTGAGTTGAAACAAGAAATGATTTTTTCATTACAACGAACCGAAAAGTCAATGCTTGAAGATGTCAAATGGTTCATTTTAATCAGCGGCTCTGATTTTTTCAATCAATTTATTGATGAATTCAATAAGGAAGAATTGAGGAATTCAATTTGGGTTTTCATAATGTCAAGTATTTATCACAAGGTGTCAAATACGAATTGGGAGACAAATTACGTATCACCAAAATTGAGAACATTATTGAACGAGTTGCTCCGATTGGAAATAACGCTGCAATATCCGGTATGTAATTTTTATTAGAAAACCGTTTAACCTCATGTAAACATTTTGAATTAATGATATATATTTTATGCATGTAAATATATGTGAAATAAACACTTTGTGTATTTATCATTTAATTTAGAATTCGAAAATAGTTGAAGCTTGTTTTGATCCGACCTTGTTAAAAATCCGCGGGTCGGGATATCTCGGACAGAAGATCACCAAAGGAGAATTTTTTCAACAAATCTTCATTTCTGCTATTCCTCATTGCCCTTCAATGACCTATTTGTCTCAATTGATCACCGAAAAGAGTTTGGAACGTGTTGGACTTCTCGTTCAAAATCTTCTTACGGCCTTTAGAAACGAAAAGACTTTAAGGCGTAAATTTGGGTCGAATATTGTAAAAGAGTCTCTTGAAATTTGGACTCAATTGTCATTGAATTGCGATAGAAAAATGCTTGAAAGGATTGTTTGTGGCTTGGCCTCGATTGATATGAAATCATGTCAGAATTCAATTGTATTGGCCAAATGGTGGGCTGGACCGGATCTCATGTCATCTGAACATCTTTCAATTAAAGAGAAATCCGAATTCATTCATTATTTTGGATTGTTTGCTTCTTCGACTAATTTGGAGATTCTGTCTCTGATTGTGTAAGTTTTTGATTACACTTAATCTAATATGTATTTTAGAATAAGTATTTAAGAATCCAATAATTAAAAAAAACTGATTATCTTTTTAGCTCAATAATTAAATAATTTTGTTTTTTGTTATAGCACGGCAGTTGATGAATTTATGAAAAGAGATTTATCAAAATCCTTAGCTTGGGGAGAAGACGAAATGTACATTGTCAAAGTCCAAGGGAAAATTCTTTCATTTTATGATGCGATTAACAATGAGGATTTGAAAATTAAACTTGTTCAGATTCTCACTGGATTCACAGGAAAGATGGGGAATTATGTGGAAGATCACAAAAGTTTCAATTCAACAAGAAACAAAGTGAAGGTCCTTGTTGAGAAATCCAACGAGAGATTTCAGCTCAAATTGGCAAATTCAATTTATTCAATGTTTGAAAGCAATGCTGATGGATGTAAAAGTAACTTGATCGCATCAAGAACCATTTTAATCCCGATTTTGAATGCAATGAAGCCCAGTCAACTCAAGGAATTTACTTTTGCTCATATGGGGAATATTCTTTCTAGTCTTGTAAGCTTTTTACAACCGTTTTCAAAATTATTTTCATCGTTAATTAATAATTATTATTAATCGAAGTTAATCGTTTTTACATAATATAGTTAAAAGTTAAACTAATCTTTATTGAATGTATTGATTTTTTAATAATTGACAGAGAAAAGAATGCAAAAGTACACTTGATTGGACTGACAAAACCATCAGTTTCAATTTGATCGAGCTCCTATGTTACAAACCAGAGAATTTGATTCAAAGCGAAGAGCTGAAAGAGAAACTTCAAGAAAAGGATAATTTAATCAAAACCTTATTTGGGATTTGTAATTTGACTAAAAAAAGCAAAGCGTTTGAAATTCGCGATGACAAACTTTGTTCAGCTTGTTCCAAATGCAATGCGGCTTCCTACAATGCCATTTCGGCTCTTACGAATAAAACTCAATATGCTGAAAAGTTTTATAGCGGGTTTCTTCTTAAAGAATCTCCAACTGATATCATTTGGAAGAACTTTATTGATTGTTCGACTACTTATAAATATCCTATTGTATTTGAGAAACCTCCAGATCCCGAAGAAGCCAACGAAGCCAAAGGAGTACCAATGATTGAGAAAAGAGTAATTGGGAATGTTCGGAATGCAGTTCTTGCTGGTAGCTCTCTGGCAGTTGATGCCACAACCTACGATTTCACTGACCAAGTGACTGCTGAAGGAATTTACAATTACATTTTAACCCTCATGCCAAAATCTGCTAGAGCTAAAGCCACCGAGATCAAAACTATGGATTGGAATGAAATCAATAAACATGATTGTATGCTACCGCTTGTTTCAACTTTTAAGAAATTAGCAACTTTTCCTCAGGTTTGCCATTAAATAAAATAAATCCTATTAATTTAAATAATATTGTAATTAGTAATTAGTAAACACATTCATATACGATTCATATTACTCGTAATATTATTATTAAATATTATGTGGTATTTAATATTTTTTAAATTAAATATTGATTAGGATTCTTCAATATCTGTACGGTGGTTCGACTTTGTAAAATTGTCCATTGAAGGTCCAACAGTACATGAAAATATCAAAGCGTTTCTGCTCAGCGCCATCATTAATTGCAAAGATGTTTTCCAACCGTTTGCCTCCATGTTTGGTGATATAATTGTAAAGACCATTACGAGTGGAAACTTTGGCGGAGAATTGAATCACTTTGTCAAAGAACTCATCATCATGTTACTTGAATGGGAGGAGAAAGAAAGGGGAAAATCAAATGCGGAACCAATTCTCAAACCAATATCCGCCTTGCGTTTGGTTCAATTCTTAATTAAAACAGTTGCGAACGAACGATTAGATATTTTTAATCAAAATCTGCAAATTTTAGAAGCAGTTACAAGAGCATTTGTCAAAGACAATAATTTACCTTATGAAGGAATATCTGAAGAGATTCGAACTTCAAATATCGTTGGATTCAATGTGTCAAAACATATTTTACTTGCTGGTCATTTGCCATTTAAACTTGAAGATTCGAATATTCGGGAATTTGCTCGATGTCTTTTTACTGGATTTACATCAACGCTTCAGAAGATTTATATTCCTGCGGCTCAAGTTTGGGGGCTTATTTTAAGGTAACCATTCTTAAGACATTAAATAACCTTTGATTATTGATAATATTTAAATTCTTTAAATGTTCTTTAATTAGAGTTTCTTTAAATTAGACATTTAAGGGAAAAGGAATATTCTGCAATTGTTGATACTGAAAACCGCGTACAAAAGGAATTGGACAAAACGCGATCACGCCAATCGTCATTTTTTCACATTTTATCGTCAATTGTGAAATTCTATCCAAGTTTCCTTCCACGGAACAAACAATCCATATTCGAATTTCTCAAACCTTCAAAATCTCAACAAAGTTCAATTCCATTACTTCCAAAATTATTGGTTGAGGAAATGAAGGAAAATCCGGATGATATTCGAACAATTGTAAGTAATTTTTATAAGGATTTGGACGGAAGGAATATTTTCACAGCCACTCAATTAGAAGATGAAATTGAGCTCAAAGGTGGAATTCACCTTTTAAAAATATTCAATGAGAACTTGGAAGCAAATGAGAAACAAATGGCCAAAGTTATCAAATGGGCCGATGGAGCTCAAATGAGCAAAAATGATAAAATCCGAAAAGATTTCGCATCAGTTTTGGGTTCAATCCACGACAAGTTTTCCTGTGAGGGAAAGGAAAAAATCCAACTTGTGATTAAAATTGAAAAGTTTTTTGTCCGATTTTACAATGATGATTCCGAGGAGGTAAGAAGTGTCGTGAATCAATTTTGGGAGAAGATTTTAAAAATGAAGGAGAAGACGCCTTATGTTATGTTGGAATTGTTGGAATCGTTGGCTGATGAACCAAATTCACTCAAAATTGCCCTTGATTTGGTCATTATGAGATGTCGAGAGTCGCCTGATTTTAATAAACAAATCTTTGATAAACCTCTTGCGGAATGTCAGTTTCAGGTACAAATTACAAAATGACAAAATTAAAATAATAATTAAATGAAATCATGTACTTAATTTATCAATCAGTTAATTGTAATTTTATAATATTTGTATACTTTAGGAATATCATTTAGACACTTCTTGGAGAAATCGACTTTCGTCATTTCAACCTTTATTTGCGGAATCTTTAACTTCGTCTCAAACGTTCAAAGCTCTTCCTAAACATTTCCAGTCTTCTATAACAAGTCAATGTTTTGGGTCAACCAATCTTGTAATGAACATTCTTCGAGAAACATTACAAAATCCTCAGTTTTCCGTTACACAAGAATCTAGTAAATATTTTTATGATCTATTAAGCTAAATAATCTTTAATTTCTATTTAAAGAAATTCATTACATTTACACTTATGACTCATATTGATCTTACATTTATGAATGGTATTTTTTAGTTGATGCTTCAATCAACTATTCTTCCCAATTTATGGAGATAGACGAAAATCGATTTCCATCTGAGCAATCAATGGAAATTGACGAAATGGTTGAAAACAACGAGAACGAAAGTTCTTTGGGAATCCTCAGAAGAAAATTCTACGCAAGACCTGAAGCCAACAGCGGTTATTATGGCGAAAGAGAAATTGCCAGACAAGAAAGGCGTGTTGAAGAAGGGGTTGAAGAAGTTAAGAAGAAATTCAGTAGCGTGCGACTTACGCGTTCTTACAGAATTGGCGAACTTCCGGATATTGAAATGAAAAATTCTGATTTTCTTAATGCTTTCAAAAGTCTTGCTCAGGTGAATTATTAACCCAAACCCTGAAGCAATGAACGAAAAGTGATCTGACCTAAAACGTTGGTTTTTGAGTCAAGATAGGGCTTTAACATTATGTTCATCTCTTAGGTCAGCATTGGAATTTTATAACTCTGGCAGGTAGGAGGGGGAGGAGCAAGGGCTGAGGTGAGCCATCCCTATACTTCCCATGTTAAACATTTGGCCCATCTCCCCTCACTTGCTCAATCTGATCTGACGTTGTCAATCCGACCTAAAAAATCTGAGCTGAATCAGCTCAGATCCCAATCCTAGCTGATTTACATTGTATCATAGGAAATCTGACTATCTTTTCGTTCATTGCCCTGAAGACAATAAGACTTCAGTACAATAATCAATTAAAGATTACATATTAATGCATTTTACTAAATAAGTTAGGTGTTATTAACTATAAAAAAGTTATGATTTCATTTAATAATGATTTTAGGAAGATGAAGTTTTGGCTCGTATTTTTCTCACGCATTTATTCCGTGGGATGAAAAAGGAGTTAAATTCAAAAGATGCGGAGAGATTTACAACAAAAATTTCACTTGTCATTGATTCGATTGTGTCAAAATACTTTTCTGTGTTGAATTCCAACTTTGCTGGATTGCTCATTGAGATTGCAACCGAAAACAATGTGCAAACTGAGCGAAGTACAATTTCTAAACTCTCAAGAGCATTCGGATTCCAACACTTGGGAATTCTTAAGTTTGAGAAAGATTTGGAGAATTTTGACGGGTTGGTTTCGAAGACAAAGAGGGCAAGAATCCAAGGGATGGAGGAAAACATTGAAGCTGAAATGTGGTTGAGAATTGCTGAGCTTTATAAAGATCTCAACGACTTTGACACCGTGAGAAATGTCTTTTCCCACATTGCCATTAAAAATCCAGAAAAGGCAGAAATGAATAATAATGTGAAGGAAGCACTTTACTACGAAAGTGTTGGAAGTTACAATGAAGCTCGGAATGTTTATGAAAGTTTGTTGAAAAATTTGAAGGATATTGAAGATCAAAATGAAATTAATGTATCTTTTTGGGAAGAAGGCGTAGATAAGGTACATCTTATTTATTTATTGAAATATGTTACATCATTCCAAAACTTTTAATGTTACAATATATTTAAATATTTAATTTTGATTTCATTTATTTTAATATGTATAGGTATTTGATATTTGCCAATATTAATTTTAGTGTTTGATCGAGCTGTCTGATTGGAAAAAACTCTTTAAGAAATCAACTAAAGTTTATACGAGCATTCCAGATCGGGAAAACGTCTTTGACAATCAAAGGTTTTTCCTATATATTAAAATCGGATCTATTTTAATTAAGCATTATTATTCCTATGTTCTATCTTATCAATATTGCTTTTAATTTTTTAGATATGTAAGTAAAGTCCTACCGTATCATTTGCAATCGGGATTTCAAATGTGTTTAAGATATGGAATTTTCGATGAATTCAAAAATCTACTTGATAAGATTCAAGAAAATGAAGAAATGAGAAAATTTGCTTTGGTGAGTTTTCTTCAAGCGATACTCATTTTATCAATAATTTCATATAAACCTAGCTTAAACCATCAATGTGTTGAATTCAAATAATGAGACTATAAAGTATAGCGAACAACAATAAATCAAATTTAAGACAATATTAAACGATTAACATTTGATTTAAAATTTTTAGAGCAACTATGCAATAGACATGGGTATTTTTGCATCAATTGAGGATGATTGGTCTCGCGGGGGAGTTTTGCTCGACACAGCTTGGGAATCATCTTTAAAGGCTTTCCAAACATTTTCCCGTTCTTCGCTTCTTCAAAAGAAACGGATTATGGAAAGCATTCAAAAAGCAGCTCTTTTTCAAGACTCGGTTGATTTTGTTCAAGTGTCTTCAATCAAAGGAATGGAACCATGCGTAAAGAATATTGTGACAAAGTGGAAAAAGTCAATCATGGGATTGACAGTTCCGCTCGTTACTTCAGACACACTTTCTGCACAAATGTAAGTTATTCAATATTCTGTAATGGGACATTAATTTGAATTTATATATTTATAAGTTCGATTTAATTAATTATAATTAAAATATTGAATCTTCTAGAGTTCAATTTGGAGTTGCCATTTCCGGCTTGTTAAAGGAAAATGTCGAGGGAAGTGAAGGATTAATTCAAGAATTAAATGAACTTTGCTTTAATCAATATCTATGGGTTGTGAAGTTGGCCATTTTCCACGGGAATTCAACATTGGCGAACAAGTACTTAAATTCATCACAAAAAATCGGAGATAATTTGGATGAAAGTGTAAAGTTTGGATGGAGAAAAGAATTTTGTCGGTTTTTAGCAACTTTTAAAAACTTTGAGGGTTGGGGTCATATGTGGGCCTCAGGATGGAAGAAATTAAGTAAGAATTCAATTGAAAAATATAACGAAATTCTAATATAATTTTGATTTGCAATTTATTGATATTAGATTCATTCATTCATAATTTATATAATCATTTTCTTATTAGATAAATTGGATAATGAAGTAAACATTCTTGATGTGAAAAGCGACCTTCTTTACAGTTTAATTCAAATGGCTTCTAATGAGACAAAGAAGATCACCCGAGAAGAAGAACACAAAATTAAGAAAGAATTGGAAATTCATAGAAGGTAATTCAATTCTTCACATTCCCTTTGGTTTACATACTCTTATATGTAGTAGCATTGATTCACTAATTTATCGTTGTCTTGATTTAGTGGTTCAATAATCCAGCAAGCAATAGAAAAGGGTCGAGAGTTAATGATTAGCGCTACGACAAATGATGATTGGGGCCCAATGAATGGAGAATCATATATGAAATTCTATCATTTGCTGGATCTCATGCTTGAAAAAAATGAAAAGGGAGAAAATAAAGTTGAATTAGAAAAACACAAATTGATTTGTTTGCTCAAAAGCTTCAAAGTTGGAAACAAAGAAGCAATGCAGATTTTCCCATCTTGCTTTCACTCACTTGAAATTATGCCTGAACTTCATTCAACATTTGTGGAATGGGTAATAAATATAATAATAGGCATTTAACAGGAATTTAATTTTTTAGCAATTAGCAATTATGTAATTTGATATTTAGAGTACAGTCTGTACAATCCATAATTTATTTCATTTCAAATAATAATAACATCTAAAAATCTTACTAATGGAATTTAGGTTTCACAAATTTCAAGTTGGATTTTTCTACCTTGGCTGGATCAAATCATGACAAATTGTAAACAAATTCCTATTTTGGCTTCCCTGCTTAAACCGATCATTGACAATGTTTATGATGATTATCCTCAAGCTTTTCAATTGGAATATCCAGAGTTTATTGAAACGTAATATTTAATATATAAATTTTAATATACAAAGTTTTTATACAACTCCATTAAAAATTTATTTGAATTTTATAGAAAAAAAGTTGGATTCAGAAGTGAATATTCAAAATCTTTAAAAGCCATCTTAACACCGAAGATGTTCCTTGTAAAATCATTTCCTCGAATTCCAAGTGAATTGAAAGCCACACTTTTACAAATTAAAGACAAAATTGAGGAGATTTTAAGTGATGAATTTATTTATGGGAAGTTTCATCAAGAATTTGCTCAAGAGGTAAAAGAAACCTTAAATTGAAATAAAAACTCTTATCCTACTATTCAATAATGAAATAATATTTTATATAATTTTACTATTTTAGGTCCAATCAGTTGTGATTTATTCATTAGAAAGATTGGACACAATTCTTGAAAGATTTTCAGAATGCAAAAGTCAAATTCCAGAAGTTGAAGAAATTCGAAAAGAGTTAATGCAAACTTTTAGTCGTTATGATTTATCATGTAAGTATCATATTCGTATGAATTTTGAAAATTTATAAACTATCAAGGTTTTGTAGGCATTAATGTTAACTTTTATATAATTTCAGGGTGCAAAAGTTTAACAAAGGAATTATCAATGTTTTCTCCTTGGCTTTCAAACTTCCATTTTACCTCATGCACCGATCAATTGGAGATTCCTGGACTATATTCTAAATTCTTGCATCATGCTCCAAATGTGGATTTGTACCCAAAAATTGTTTCATTTCATCCAATTGTAAGGGAGTTTATAAATTTTTATTCAAAACGATTCCTTCACATTATTGACTTTTGACAAAATTATCTAAAAGTATAAAATTTAACCTTTTCTTTCCATCTTTTGCTTAGGTCATGATGTTGTTATCCAAAACAAGGCCATTTCAACTTACCATGTTGGGCAATGACGGCAAAAAATATAAATTTCTCGTTAAACTGGACGATGACATGAAACAGGATAAAAGAATTCAACAGCTCTTCAAACTCTCAAACGAGATTTTTCAAAACGATCCGAATTGTCTTAAACGTGGCTTGAACCTGCAAACATATTCTGTATGCATAATTATCAATGCATAATTCCTTACTATCAAATATGTAGTCACTTAATGTCAGTACAAACTTACACTATTTGAAAATTACTGATAATTCGATTTTGAAATTAAAGGTAATCCCAATGAGCGACAATTTTGGCTTGATTGAATGGGTGGATCGCACCGAACCATTGAGGAGATTCATAATAAAAACAAATGAGCAAAAACAAGCTTATGAAACTTCCTCAAAAGAGTACAGAACTTGGGGAGATGTAATGGGAAAATATGGAAAATTGAGTGGAAAACCCAGAAGTGAAATTGAGGCTGATTATAACATCAAATTGAATCAAATGCCTTCAAAATACATGAGGTTAACATAACTTTTAATTTGCAGTTGCCTAAATATTGATTCTTAAAAGTTAATAAATAATAAATTAAACATTTTAATTATGTATTTATTACCTTATCTCATTTTAGAGAGAATTTGCTCGAATCAAGTTTGAGCCTTGAAGAATATTACAAAATCCGAGAGCGTTTGATTAGATCATACGCCACCATGTGCCTTGTTCATTATATCTTCGGAATTGGAGATCGCCATTTGGAAAATTGTCTTGTGTCTTTCAAAAGAGGAGAATTCCTAGGAATTGATTTCGGCTATGCTTTTGGAACTGGAACTCATTCCCTTCCTGTACCTGAATTAATTCCATTTCGCCTTACGCCTCAACTTCAATTTCTTCTTGCACCTTATGGTCCAAATGGTGATAATCAATCTTTTTAATAATAACATCTTACTGAATTAAATAAAATATGGAAAGCTAAGTATGTTTATAAACTTATTTTAATTAACATCTATTTCACTTTATCAATTTTAATTACGTTATCGATTTATAGGTTTGTTTAAAGAAACGATGCTTTTTGTACTTCGTGCCATTGTGAAGAATGCGGATCTTATCAGTGCCGTTACAGAAATTTTCGTGAGGGAGCCGACTATGAATTGGGTTCGCAGTGCAAAGGAACACAAGGGTTTCCAATTCACTGTGCCAGAAGCCGGTGAAAATATCCAATCATTTTTTCCTATTGAAATCCTCAAAGAGAAATTGAGATTGGGAAATCCAGCGAGGTTGATTATAAGCGAATTGAAAATGCAAAGGAATCCACAATATGTCCCTAATTGGATTCGAGTTGTGGAAGATGGACGTGATACGGAGTCAAAGTACTTTGATGAAGAAGATGTTGTTGATACTCTTCTCAGCTTGGCTACAGATAAAAACTTGCTCGGGAGAACTTATTATGGATGGAGTCCTTGGGTTTAATCTTATAGTGTGATAGTGATTCTTCTTTACCACACCTTGATGTATTAAAATACCTGATACTTAAATAATTTAATGTTAGTGTTAAGATTAAGTTATGCAATTGGTGCTTTGTTATTTTAATAACGTTAAAATAATTTAGAATATGTGTCTTGTGATAATTAATGCAGTTTTCTTCACAGATTACCAGAAAGATAATGCAGATTTATTCTTTAATTCTTATACCAATTTTCTACTTTTTACTTGCACCTTGCTTATACCTTAAATAATTTAATGAATAAAATAATATAATTAATTTGAATAAATCATTTAATATGAATGTAAATCAACCTTATTTTCAATTCTAGAACGTTAAAAGGTTTTATTAGCTAAAGCCATGCACCAAAATATCAATAATTTTAATCCTAATTACATTTAAATATCATTTTGTTTTTTTAGATACAGAATACAGTACAAATACTTACTTTAAAAAATTACAATATAATTATTTCGATATTGTTGACGTTATTTTATATAAAAGTTTTTGGTTTAATTTAAAAATTAGAATTAGATGGAGAGGTCGAACTCCGTTTGCATTTGGAGTCCTTGGGATAAATAAGAAGGGAGATTTGGATATAGTTTAATGGGCAAATCCCAAACCATTGTTTCAATATTGATCGAACTCGGTCCTTGCCAGATCTGACCATCTAAATCTTCCGGTTTTGGTCCTTCGGGTGATTTCATTGCCACTTCCCCACCCTCGCCTGTAGAAGTGACGAATTCGAAATGGAGTCTCCATTTAAGATGAACAATTTCCGTCCCAAAACTCGGCGTGACATGGAGTGGGACTGGGAGGACGAAGGACGTTTGTTGTAAACCCATACACATTTCATGGAATTTGCTGTAAGATGCCAAAAGCGGACGTTGGTCTTCGTTTCTCCGACATTCTGGAGTTACTTCCTCGGAGCTCTGCAGAGTCACGGCGTATTGGACACAAGGAACATTCGATTCGGTGAAGTCCAAAGACCCAACGATGTCTTCGCCCAATTTGTATGCTTGTTTAAATATACAGAATTTAACGACATGTCCACGGGTGTTGGTAACATTGTAAAACTTGTGATTTCTTTGGGAAGTGACGACTTGAAGGACTTGGAGGGCAGACTCAAGAGGAAAATCAAAACTCTCTTTTCGTCTCTCAGAATTTAAGAATGGATTAGATGGACTTAAATCTTCATTAACTTGGCCCAAAGACGACTCGGTAAACTCTATAAAATAAAATAATAATCAATAAAATCAGTATGGCCATCTCATATTAAATGCCTATATATAACTCAATAATCACTGTTAATTGATGATTAATATTAGTTTACCTTGAAGGACAAGAACTCTAATTGGAACGCTGAGGTGTTTAATGGGAGAGATGAGCCTTTGAGTTCCAATAGTGAGTTTGTAAGCATATTTCACTGTTTGACCTCGGAATGAAGGGGGTCCTTCAAGAGGAAGAGTTTCTCTGTACCAGACTATTAAAACAAGAACTCACTATTAATCCAATTTTATTTTAAATAATTAGTTAAGAAAATCTAAAAATGCTTTATAATAAAAGTTTGCTTAAATGTCACGAACAAATTAATTAAAATCTTACAAGTTTTTGTCTGTCCAGGGAGTAGGCGAAGGTCACAGAATAAAATGACAGGCTTAGTGGACAAAACAACTCTTGGAGAATTGAGGGCTTGAAGTGGAGTTGCTTGTCCTGGTTGAGCAACATTGTCGACCCTGCATGGAGCAAATGAAGTTCGACTGTTTGAAACAGCTTGATCTTCAGCTGCAATGCTGATGGTTGGAACTGATACTCGAGAATGTGACACAACACATTGACAATGAATTTGGGCACTTCCCCAGCCCAAGACTTCTTCTTGGTCATTCCACTGGCTCTTGGCATCTGGAGGTGGCGAAGGATTCTTAAATGTAATTCCGCACTCGACTGTTTCTCCAGCCAGGTAAACTCCCTTATTCAATCTTGCAATCACATCAATCATTGTACTTTCACTTTATACAATATTGACTCAATTGGAAATCCTATTTGGAAATATGACCTGTGACAATTAGAGATATTTGGAATCAGTAAATTGGGGGGTTTATAAATGGGGCAGCAGGAATAATAACGGTACCACACTTAAATAATTATTATATTACTTTGACTTTTACATATTATAAAAGAATATAATATTTTTTAGTAATGAATATAAAGAATACTGTAAATAGTTTATAGTTTTAAATAATTTTAAATATTTGTTTACACTAATTAATGAAGCATTGTCAATGTCAAAGAATAAAGTAGGTGATTCAGGTGAACTTTGGATTTTCTGTTATTATCTATTCATTTTCATTGAAGAGGGGATTTTATATTTCCTTATATCTTCGCACAATTTTGAGAGAAGTTCCAATGAGAAATCTCAACTTATACGAGATTAACTTACAACTTTAAAGCAACCGTTCATTATCTATTTTTTGTTTCTCAATAATTATTATTTTAATTTTTAATGGTGGAACGTGGAATGAGATGAATGCATTGATAATGAAGATATTATTATGATGATGAGTAATCCTCATGAGTCTATACAGTATTTATTGTAATGCCAAGGATTTTCATATTTAGTTTGCTTACTTTATCAAAAGTTAAAAAATTTTCTTCATGATTTCCAGCACTTCTAATTTATAAAGCGTCTTTAAAATCAGCAAGTAATATAATCTAAACTATTAATTATTATGAGTGATGGTCATGGCGAGAAGGAATGGATGAGGATTGTGAGCGAGAAAGGAGTTGTGTTGGCTGGAGATGGAGACAACGAAAGGATCAAAGAAGACGAGCAGAAGATCATTGATGAATATCAAAAGTTGGGCATTCCCTTTTACAATGTCTTCATTGAACGAGGAAAGGAGAAGAGCGTGAAAGACAAAGAACACTTGACCAATCAAATGGGAATTGTCATGCAAGTCGAGGAACCAAAACATGCTGGAGATCTCGTTAAATATTACAACATGAATCACCAACAAAAGAAATCCTACCGCGATAGAGATGTTGACTTTAATAATTGATCAATTAAACTTAAATATAATTTAATCTATGATTACAAATAACATGCACAATTATAAATTAATGCAATTTATTTAATGTTATTTTATATTGTTGAATCACTAATCGAGCGGCATTTTCAAGTTTCAGATGACAAGTGAAGCAGAACCAGAAGACGTGTATAATTTGACAATAGAAATTCTTTGGCCTTGCTTCGCTCTATGTATCGGGTGTTGCTGTTCAGTTTTGGTTATTCTCGCTATTATATTCCTCACCGATTCAGCAATTCCCAATGGCTCTGAGTGACTCATTGGATCGTAAATGTATTTTTACAAATCGTAATTAAAGTCAGTAGCTCATAATAGTAATACATGTAAACTTCGACCTTTAAAGTTAATAAACTCACAGTTCACAGATGCCCATTAATGAAATTAATATTTTTCAAGTTTATGGACCATTAATAAAATAAGGAATCTGTCAAAAATATATACAACCTACAAACCCATTGTTTAGTGTTTCGCCGTTTATTGAGATTCTTCGATCATTTTATTGCAATAAAATAAACCACGCATATTTACATTAAATTATTATATTGTAAAGCCATCAAAACATTTTTAATAAAAGCTAGACGTTTAAAAATCAAAGCACACTATTGTCGTTAAAATAATAGGAAATAAATAATAAATAAAAGTTTCTCAGCTTCAGTCGCCTTCATTTCAAGTTAAACTTTTCAAAGATATTTGCTCTTTACATTTCGTTAATATTTAATTAAGTTAACTATTGATGATCTTATTAACTGTTCAATTAAGTGTATTCAATATTGTTTCAAAATGAAATTATTATTGATTATCGTATCATATATTTCTTCAACCCAGTGTTTCTTTTTCAATATTCCTCCCACACAGCAACCATCCAATTCTCCCAATTCAATCGTTGAAGAATTCATCAGGCATATTCCAAACCCGAATGGTATTATTTAATTAAATTTTAATTAATATATTTAAACAAAAATAGTAGATTTTTCGTGATCACAATTCTTTATAAATAATGTAGGGACAGGAACGGCTGCTCCGTGGGCGAATCTTCTTCCAAACTTCAGACCAACATCTACAGAAAATCCTCAAAACCCAAGTAAATTCATTTTTGTAAATATCTTTAAATACTCTATATATGTATTATACAATTGATGATTTCATTTCGTTAGATTTATTTGACAATGCGATGCTTAAGGTTTTGCACATACTGCGGACCGCACAGTTGGGACATAATAAATTACTAAATTACTAAATTTTTGTATTTTGATTAACATGCCTAATATAATTGCAAAGTTAAATCTTGTTCATTTTCAGTGGCAGGACAAATGGAAACCCAGCTCATATTTGTGCCGTTGTACAAACTTCTTGGATTTGGCCGATAAAGAAATTCATTCGTAAATATTTAATTGCTCCGTTTCATATTGAAAAGGGTTAAAAGTTCTTTTTAATTACGTTAACTTGAAAAATAACGCAAACTTTGTATAATTATAATATCGAAATAATATATTGGAATTATAATACCTCTATACATGAAACCTCAGTCGTAAAAAAAGTCTTTAGAACAATTCCTGCTAACATTAATTACCTATCTGTGTTTGTATACATGTGCATTTAATATCAAAAATATAAAAGATTCTGTATGAAGTATGGTATATGTATAATGTATCTGTATATTTATAATGCAAATGCTATACGATTATACCATGCTTAATTAAGTAAAAGTATCGTATGAGTTTAGAACTAATGATATTCATTCGTCGTTCCTTTGTTCAATAAAGAAAAGTTGTGTTTTCCTCACGCTTTACGTCTCTCCTATCGAATGACGTAAAACTCGGTTTCCCAACTCGAAAGCAATCTCAACATTCAACATAGCATTGCATACGAGTACAATACAGATTTAAGTAATTATACTTTGCATTTATAGCTTCGATTTCACAACTCACATTCTGTCATTAAACATTGCTCATTTGTTTTCTATGCATACATTTGTTGCATAGTTTTTAACTCATTTTTTCCATCTGAAAATACCATATCTTGGAATAATACTCAACTACAATACTTCTAACATGTGTTCCTGGCATGTTATACGTTACTTTTAAATACACGATACTTTTATATAAAAACATCAATGGCCAATGGACAGTTTTTATCTGAAGAATTTGTATGTATCTGATTCTCAATATTTGCATTGTGAACCCAAGGGGCGATAAATAGAGGAGGAAGGGAAAGAGTCAAACGCCCATTTGCCATAAACCGGAAAAAGATTCATATGGGATGGGAAATGGTGAAAAGAGTGTATGGCGGTTCGGTTATTAGAATTATAAAGAAATAAATTAGGGTAATGAGCCGAGGGTTGGTAAAGTTGTGATTTTGGTGAGTGGGATGATTTGTGGGTTTTCTCTCTCCTTTTGTTCTCTCTGTCAATATTCCGCCTCTTTTTAATGAACCTCACACAGAGAGGGGAAGGCGAAGCGTCGTCTGCTAACCAAACACTAAACTCCTCCTCGACACCCTCAAAATCCATCCGACTTCCACCAGACCAATGCAGACCATCGCTCGATGATTAAATAAACAAAGGACAGATTTAAAATAAATAAAAATCACAGTTGGAATCGCTTAGAATCATTTCCCTTCCACTTAAGCGTTTAAATCAGAATGACCAAACTTGACCATGTTTTCATTTCATAACTTGAGATTTTTCAATTTTACATTTTTCTAATATTTCGAGTTGGAATAAAATAAAGTATTTGCTCAACTAACGCTCTTATAATGGAAACAATATTAAACTCATAATGAAAATAATGTTAAAGTTGTAAAGAATACAATGTTGAGCTTATAATGAAAACAGTTGGAGTATAATCCAATTAATTGAAAAGTTTTCAAGAGTTCAAATATTGTTTTTCCGAGGAATTTCCCCAATTCTCTTTGTGGAAATGGCGAGGGCGGAATTGGGGGGTTTGTTCGATCATTTTCCTCTCGAGTTGCTCCGTTGTTGGGAGAATTCCCCTCCCCTCCTCCTTGGAGAAAACTAATTCTCTTCGCTACTTTCCTAATTAAATAGAAATGGAGAACTCTTATTACTCAGCATTACACGCATTGTTGAACTCCAGAGCTCCTAAAACGCCCTCATTAAATGATCAAATCCACCACATTTCTCATTTCTTACTCAAAAAATGGATTTTTTAAACAACTTCTTTCTTAATTTTATCGAATTCATACAATACTTTTTTTAATTATAAAAGAACACAATTTTGACCATACAAATTACTTACAGTATTGAAGCCGTATGTAATACATTTGCATAGCATAAATAGCATTTTAAATTCCTCTAATTTTACATTGAATCAGGTATATCTGTGGATAAAATATGATTTGACGATGAATGTAATATTTTTAGTATTATCTATTATTCTGTTTTTTGTAATTTGTGCGAGAGAATTAAAGTTAAATCATTGTAAGTTGTATTTTGAAGATGGCTAAAAGGAGTTGTGCATTAAAAGGGGTGAGTGGCTTTTGTGTAGTGGATTGAAGATATTGATTCCTGGTCGGAGTGTTCTCGGTTTTTTCCGGAGTGGGGAAGGAGGGTTCTTCTCAAGATGGGAGTCGAGTGGGATCGAGTGGGCTCAACCCCCAACAACCAAATCACAAATAGAATCCACACTTATTCCTTACACCTTCTTCAACTATCTACCAGACGAACTCAGTCTGAATAACAACCAAAGGGGAATTTTACTTCGTTGCAAAATTTTAAGTTCACCAGAACATAAAATTTTGTATATAGGCATAATGCTAAATTTTGAAAATTCTACGTATTCTTAAAATTCTGACTATTTTTTGTAAACAATACATAATGATATTCCTTACTTATGTATACTCACAGTTCCACAAATAAAGACAATGACAATAATATAGGAAAAATATAGTATAATAGCATATAATTTGCCTTTGGGATATTGTCATAGATTGACAGGGAATTTCTAAATTGACAAAATGCTATATTAAAAATTCTGATATGCAAGTGTATTACAATATAATACTTAGGTATATAAGAAGTACCATACTTTAAGTTCTATAAGACATTAACATACAGATACTTCTTTATGCTATTGGAATTCGTTGAGATTTTTTCAATATCTCTTTAAACTCATTCATAAAATAATAAAAAGAACCGACGGATTTAGATGTTTGAGATAAAAAGATAATAATTTTTTTATTCTTTTGTGACAATTTGACACATCAATTCAAGTACTACAGGTATACATCGATACTTATAACGTCAATTTTCTACCTATTTACAATAGTATGTAAGTATTTATGAAGCAAGTTTGGTTGTACCGATTAGTATTTATTACTACAAGGCGCACTGTGCATATCTTTTGACTAATCGCAGTAATCACGACACTTCTAAGCTTCAAGCTCAGCGATTACCTTCAATTGTGCATTAAAAGGAGCAAAGTGGGTAGTCCATCAAGGATTACATCATTCTTTAAATTAACCCAAATGATAATCAAATTAATGATAAAATATACGACTTTGTATTTATGTATTTAATTGTTTTCTTCCATTTCTGGAGATCCGATTTTGATTTGCATACAACCATTATGAATTATGAATTACAACTATGATTATCTCTAATTACACCGCTTTTATAGTCAAGAAGATAAAGCTCCTCGTATTTTAAAATGACTATCAAAAATGTCATTTTGTCTTTTTTTAATTAATTTGACACGTTATAATTGAGGATGATACCAGATTGAGCAAATGAGCCAGACTTTGCTTTATCTCAATTTGTCATTGAAAATGAAACAATATGCCAATATGGTCTGATTTGAGCCAAATGCGTAATGTATGAAATGAGCCAATGTCAAGCAAAGTATGGTAATTAAGAGAAACGGTAGCATGTGTGGAGTGATGATCCATTTCGTGTTGACCAAAAAAGTCCTTGTGATGGAAATGAGGGTGTTTGGGGAGGAAGAAGGCGGAGTTCGGGATTTCCATAATAATTCCCTATCTGTTCGAATGAACCTCGATCCACCACCATGTGTTTCTATTCTTTTCTCTCCTTATTGTGAGGGTTTTCACACGGGTGGGCGCCGGGCCACAATGCCCGCGAGATGAGTATTTAACCCTTAATCCCTCTACTCAAACAACCATGATTGCATCCCCAAATGTTATTTATTCCATCTAGGCCCAAATCCCCTACGCTGCTAATTCCTTATCTTCCCCCTTTCTTCCTCCTCCGACCTTTTTTAATTGGCTTACCACCAATGCTACAACTTTACCTTTAATACAATTAATTAAACATCTTTAATTAATTTTTACAATTAGTCCACTTTTGATATTATTATAATTACCATTACGTGTAGTACATAAACAACATTCTAATATATATAAGCATATTTTCATAAATTATCTGTATTCTCCCAGTCACGTGAATTTATAAATGTGCAACTTTAGAATATAAATCAGCAAATCGGTTTTTGTACTTTTAAATAATATAAGAATGAACAAATAATTTAACTTAAAAGTTAAATTTAATTCGAATTTAAGCCAATTATATCTAATTTACATATTCATTAGTCAAGATATGAAATTCGTCCCTGTTATTTAAATTCCATTGTGTATTAAATTCATAATTGATGGAAATAAGATGATTAAAGGTAGTAAAAAATGATGAATTCATCTGAATTTATAAGGAATTGAGTGAGTTGAATGAAGATGCTTTCCTTAATAATATTGTGTTTTTTCGGAGGTTCAAGATCGTTTTGGTTGAGACGGAGAAAGTGTTTGGGCGCAGGGGTGTGCGGATCGATGTGTGGCTGCGCTTTGTGCTTCCGAGGGCGGAGTCTTTGGGATGATGGATAGGAGGGTTGTTAGGGGAAGTAGGGTGTGAGATTAAGGGCTGGCTCTACCCACGACCCATTCGCTCTCCTTCTCCCGACAAATCCAGATTATAGGAAGGATTACGGGATGGACTCAACTGGGCTCGTGTCTTCGGGGTCAGGTGCACCTCCACCCGAACCCGTCTCCCTTCAAGACTTCTTCACCAACCACCACCTTTACGGAAACCACGTTCACCATGAGGTTACAAAACATTTCTCTTAAATTTCTCTATTCATTTCTTACTCATAATACTCCATATCATACTCTTGATCATTACTTTCATTACCATCAACAAAGTAAAAAAATTATTCAGAGACATATCTCTTTTAAACTTTTTCGACTTTTAAAAAAAAGAGAACTCAATTCTTTCAGTTTAGATTTCAAAGGAGAAATTATATAAATTTACTGTTTGATTGTAGCTCTTGCCATCAGCCCCGTTTGTTCACCATGGTCATCCTGGGAGTCACCCGGGAATGCATCTCATCCACCCGGTTGTTGGCGACCAGCCGACTCATCCGCTCGAGAAGATCAAACGAGGTAAGGACAAGTGGAGGGCAGCTGGAGAAACAGGTGATTTTTCCATCACTCATCTCCCCCTCTGTACTTATCCCCACTTCTTATATCTTACAAGTTTACAAGTACTGGGTTGTTCAAATAGAACACAAGTAAGACAAGGAGAGAACACCAAAAGTCATCCAACACTTTCATAGATCTGTATTATTACTCCCATTTCCCACGGACAAGCTCAAAGAGCACGAGTCGAGGATTTGGGCCTAAATGAACCCTCAAGATTCTTCTAAACTTCTTCCCAGCCCTTAAACACTTCAAGTCCTCCCTAACCATTAACATCCTAATTTACAACCTCAAGTTAGTTTTTCTATATATTTTACATCTGTAGGATTTTTTATATTTTTCTCACTTTTTCGCTCCTCTCATGAAGAAAAACGAGAAGTTTTGACCTCTCACTTTCCTCATTTAGAAAAGGATTTCATTTAACCCCAAACTCATCTCATTTCTCCATCCCTGTCCGCAACTTGTTCATATTGGACCAAACATAAACAAGCATCGTTTTACAATCCACCCAAAACACGCACAATCCCAAAAACCAAGATTTCCTCATGTTCAAAGGGCGTAATGTGAGAAATGCACTTTATGTCATATAAAATGTGACAAAGAGATCAGGACCGTTTCATCTCTGGTAAATCTGTCTATGCATTTAAGCCTATCCAACAACTTTGAGATCTAAAACAATAGATGGGAAATCACTAAAACCTCGGCCGGATTCAGCCCAAATGAGTCCTTACAAAATCTATAGATCGTGAGAAATTCCACTTTTCAGTTTTCTGATACATTTTTGAGTGTAAAATGCAAGTTTGTGCAAGTCAATTAAAAAGAGAAGTTGAGGGATCGCGAGGTGGCGAAGAGGATGAGCCGAGGAAATCCCTTCAAATCCGCACAACTCTCAACCTCAATTTACTTTCCCTCCTTTGGCTCATTGGAACAAGTTTCAATAAATGAAATCTTTTCCCCGCCCATCTCCTCCACTTGTGTATAAATATGAGGAGTTTAAGTGAACTAAGCAAGTCGTTACATGAAAGATCCAGACGCCTATCATTTGTCTTCTTTAGACTCACTCGGATCCTCCGGGAATGAACTCCAAAAGCCTATAAAATCCATCATGTCTCACTTTCCCCGTTCTGGCTCTCCAATCCTTCCATTTACTACTTCATGTTGGATCGATATGGGCTCATCCTATTCCGAACAGCATTTGATCCTCATGTATAATTTAACTGTTTGGCCATTTTTTATTGTCATTATTTATCAACAATTCTTAAATAAACAAAGTATTTGAAGAGTTGTTTGAGGACATTAATTGAATTTTAGTACATTTAAGTAAGATGAGCAAGGGAATTAGGTTGGGATAAACTCGGCTTCTTTCTTTCACCCATTTTAATCCTATTCATCCACACACTTGAGAACGATTAGAGAGCTACAATTAAATACATTTACTACACACATCCTAAATAGCATATTATTCTGGCCTAACAATAATCTGTATGAATGAATACATTCTAGAAGTTTAAAGTTAATTCAACTTATATACCAATGAATTAACGACTAATTCGGACTCAACAAACATTTAAAATGATGATATGATTTAGTTTATCTCAATGTATCTTTCAAATAAAGTAATTAATTGTAAATATTTATAAATTATACTCCCCAGAACGATTTCAAAGATTTTAGATTTCTATCAATTTACAGCCAAATGTTGGAATTTAATAATAATTTTTAAAGTTTAATTATGACTTTAAACTCACATTCACATATTTATAAATCAATTGACATTATCGGAAACAACAGTTTTAAAATTTTAATATGTTGATGTTAATATGAATATGATTAAGTAATCGTAAATGTTATTGAAGATGTGAAAGGGGATTTTATTGTAAGTGAAATTGGGTGGGTGGTTTGAATGGATTTCTCATTTCACAGTTGATTAGCTTGTGTATCACTTTCTCCTCTCCCGGAGTGAACCGAAATTCCCCTCTCCCTTCTCGCTCCTACTAATCCTATTCATGCCAACACGGGAGGGATAATGGGAACAGAATCGCCCAGCATTTCATTAAAGGCAAATCACACCATCCGATTAACTATCACCACACACAAACTCCCTTTCATTTCCTCTCATTTCCATTCATTTCTATTCATTTCCCCACTTCTTCGCCCATTACAACGCCAATTCTAATACTAATCCAACCATTTTATACGCCAATTACAAAAATCCATCAAGTTGTTCATCAAAATTACCCACCATGCAAAAATTCCCCCTTATCAAAATTTTCATTCTCCAAAACTAAACATTCAAGTTCAAGCTTCCTTGCAAGGATTTTATAAAACTCCAAAACCCCATCTACAGATGGTATTTATCTCAATGTCAGAATAACTCAGAACCCTATGTTTACGTTGATTTAACTAAGTTTAGATCATTTACAGTTTCCATAAATGTAATTTATTTGTAGAATCACCGGTGGTTGACCAAACTCCGAAGCCTGAAGGCGGGAGCGGAAGTGAAGAAGAAGAGAAGGGCGGGAAAGGGAAGAAACGCCAACGTCGCCAAAGAACTCATTTCACCTCCCAACAGCTCCAAGAGCTCGAAGCCACGTTTTCACGGAACAGATACCCCGACATGTCAACAAGGGAGGAAATTGCAATGTGGACGAATCTAACTGAAGCCCGTGTTCGGGTAAATGTGATTTCCATTCCATATCCATTTCTAATTAATTTTAAATATATAGAATAACACGTACAGATATATTGTAGTATTGCCTATATCTTTACTTTTATTCACCATTATTTTCATGATACAGGAATGATATAAGGGGACAAATAAACTATTTATAAGATTCAAATACCCATATGGTGATACATACACTGTACAATTTAATATATTTAGTTATTAGAGTATGGTAATGTAAAGTATGGTAATGTACAGCATAGATGTTTATATTGGTATACAAAGTAGTTTGTTATAAAGAGCCCTGAATGGAAAAGAGCATTTGTATAGTAATTACATCGTCGGGTTTAAATGGGTAGACATATGTGGAAGTTGGTCGTTCCCCTTCGGTGAATCACGACCGTCTTAATCCTCCCATTCCACGTCTCTATTTCCCTCAAATCCATCCATCTAAATTCCCCGATCCTCCTCCGATACTTCACCGGCAAAACTCCCCTCCGCCCGACTCACCAACACAAGAGAAAAACGGGGAAAAGAATGAGGATTTTATGAACAAGTCCAAATGACATCTCACCCCCACCTCTCCCTTTTTTACACTCGAGCCAATACAAAGGTCGTAGATTTTACTTAAATATAAAAAACTACTTAAAACTAATACTATTTATAATGGAAACTCCTTCCTTTCCTCATTTCATTACAAATCCTATTTCCACAAAGTCGTAAAAACCAAGTCGTTAAAAAACCAGCCCAAGCCCAAGATCTAAAGAAACCAATTTGTAGACTTTTTTTATTCTTTATCCAAGTTTACGGTCAAGGCTCATCTGAATAATTTAATCAGAAGGACTTAAACTAAACTAACATATTAAATATAGTCAAACCCCAAAGAAAACTTAACATGCGAAGAAAAAGCTAAGAAGATTTAAAATATCAGAAGTTAAAACAACATTAGTTAAAATCTCAGATGAAAAAACGATGTTTTCCTTTAAAGATCTCATTGATTTTTTCCCATTGAGAGTTTGTGAGCTGAGAAATAATAAAGTTGTGTAAGGCGGGAGGGGAGTTAAATGAAGATGGATAAATATTGGCAATTTCTTCGCCCTCCCGCCTCGACTCGGGAGGGGGGAAATGAAGGGGAACCTTCATTTGTTGATTGTCACTTCCCCCTTCCGCAAATCCCCCTCACTTCCTTCCCCCTCATTACACTTCCTAAAAAGACCCACGCGGTAAAATCTCACGCACACTCCGCCTTCAAATAAACCCAACGCCTTCGGAACCCTTCAATTTCAAGCCTTCAATGCTTTACATCATTTATGTTACTTATACTTAAGGCATTAATATAGAATCCTTATACTGAATGTCAATCCTGTCACTGTCATACACATTAGTTATATCTTATATCACATAGTATACAGTATATAATATGTCTGTATCTATCATCTCGCACATCTCTCTTATATTGTAAACTCATAATTACCGTGATATTGGGAAATTCATTCATCAACACGAAGTTTTCAAATCTTCTCCGATTCCATATAAAATATTTCCTATACGCATTTCCCCTCCATTTCCAACTTCCAATCTTTTTTCTCTGTTTAAATATTATATGTTACTTAAAAGATCTTTGAATTCAAAACTAGCTCTGTGAGATTATGGAGTTTGCCAAAAGTTGGCTAACTTGAGAGTTTGAGAACAATTTTTCAAAATCTGCCGCAGTTATATTAGGCAATATTCGCACGTTCGCACGTTCAATGACATGTTCAAGACAGAATTTGAAATTTGGTAAGAAAGAAAGAATTTATATTTGCTAATTACGTCTGAGGTTTTTATTTATTATGGTTAGTTCAATTGTAAAAAGATTGTGGGTGAAGAGGAATTCTGAAATGTTGCATAAGGGTTTGATTGAGGACGTCGTTTGGTGACAAAAGGGCCCACCTGTTCTGTCGTCCGCTGTTCCTCCCATTTGTCATTTGGGTCCAGATGACTCCATCCCACATCTTTCCCTTCCGGGACCAAAGGAGTTAATGGCTCGTGAACTCCGCAACCCCTCAATGGGTTTTTTAATGCCGAGGGAATTCCCTAACTATCTTCATTCACTCATTCACTTCCAACCCTTAACTCATGGGCTTGGTGAGTAATGAGGAAAAGACACAAGGATCATGTAGAGCACAATTGTAATCAACCCTTCTATTCTCATCATCCCTTGTCACATGAAAAACATTAGGGATGAAACATTAAAGAACATTAAAGAATTATTCATTTGCTTGAATTCTTCTTTATAAAATGATCATTTCATGAATCATGAAACTTACATGATGTTCGTAATTTTATATTTGGTAAAAAAAGGAAGATCATACGACTAATTTAAAATGAAGATAATGATAAAGAGTGTCGTAAAAATGTAATTGAACATTTTTATGATTTTATTGGCATAAGTGGTATTTTTTATCTCATAAGCTATTTATGTTAATTTTCATTCCCAGTGTAAATTACAGTTTTATTGTATTTACACTAAAGGGGATGTTTTGGGCGTACAATGGTGTACATTTTTGAGATTACTTTGGAAGCTGATGAGGATTAAGTCAAAATCCCTCGTAGGTGAAATGTGTCAATTGATACTTGTTAAACAAGGACTAATCTCATTTGAACACGAGAGTTGAGATTTAAAAGGAAAATGGAATATTTACGTAAATCTCATATTGGGGCATATAAAATGAGCAAATATTTTAGAATAATATAGGAGAGAAAACAAAAATGGTTAACAATGAAAAATACATCATGTTCAACTCCATGTACAACAACCACTCTTTATACGAATTACTCTCTGTAGTACACAATACAGCTTGCAGGAAAATGAATATGACTTTTGTTTGAAGTATTTCTATCATATCGGATGTCCAAGGCTGTGTACATAGACATTCGATTGAGATTGAGCCGCCGCCTTCAATGTATCTCCTTTTCCCTTCAAAAACCGAGTTTTGGGTTAAGCAAACAACCACGGCGGCCTTTGTGGTTCAAAACGACGGAAATTCATGTCTCTGGAGGATCAATCCCATTGGGTCATATATACGCTTTAACCATTACATTACATTAACCACATGTAATATTATCACCATTATGCTCATAATGTAACGTTTAAATGTAAAAATTTGGTAAAAAAAATGTAAACTTAAACATTTCGTACATATTGAGATATTTGGTATGAGATATCTTAAGTGTATGCATCAATTACAGATAATACTTTGCACTTTATATACTTTGTCAAAGATATATTTATTGGTGGTATTTATTAAATTAATATCATATTATACATACATAAATCACCCCAATGAGCATCTGATGGGTGATCCATCAATTAGCGAACGAATAATTCATCTTTTGAATCTGCATGTGACAGGTTTAAGGTTCATTCGATAATCATTCAGACATCACATATTCAAAATTAATATCAAAAGGTCCATTAAAGTGTATGAAATGGGGAAGAGAAGTTCTTGGCATAATTGAGGCATTTGGGAGGAAATTGGAGTCTTTGAAAGATATGAAATTCTAACCCCGCCGACGCCTCTGAAAATGATCAAAGAAAAGGCGAATTTTCTCTCCCTCAAAATGATGGGCGGTGAGACGTGAAAAGAAAGGTAAATATTTTCCCAACGCTGTTTGGCCACAACAAGAGGGAACATCATGTTTGATAAAATTGTGCAAATATCAGCAAGACAAATAACAAACTTTCCGACTGGCCATTCTTGTAATACAAAACTTATAATAATTTAATCTCCACTCCTTGTCTTCACAACTCCTATCGTTCTCCCATTTACCTTAATCAACAGCTAATCGCTTTCTTACCTAAATATTTATTTACCAAATAAAATATCTAATAAAATAAATAGAAATATAAATTAATGACAGTTGATAAAATGCCAATTGTGCTAAATTGACAAATACACAAATTCTGTACCTATGTAGTTAAAATTGAATGACACAAATATCTCTAAAATTAATAACATGATTAATTTAAAAATATCTTTGATTTGTGAATATCTTCATAATCGTCTTAACTCAATATATTCTATATAGATTTGTGAGTATTTGATTAATATGGATCAATATTATACATTGGATTGAATGAAGAAGGAAATTGATGGGCTTTTAAGAGTGTCTATAAGATGAGGGGAGTGGCTATAGGGAAAGTGCGTGGATCTGAGAGCTTCCATTAACTCAACATTGAGAATGGAATTGTATTTGACGTGTGTGTTTGGCCTTTGGGAGGTCGGGAGAGTTTTGTTCGTTGGTGATAGGGCAGGTAAGGGGAACAAAGGGCCGCCTCTTATCTTCTTATCTCCCCCTCAATTTGTCGCTGATTACGCCCCTCTCAGCTGTCAACTCTTATCTTCAAAGAGAACCCGAAAAGGGAATCAAACAGCCAAAGGATATGAAATTACATACTTGGTGATGGGCCATATCTAATATGTGAATACCTAAATGAAAGATTCATCAATTTTTCCAACTTCATCACTTTTATATTATTATTCTCGTATTAAATATTTCTTCATATTTTACAAGTCCTTCCTTATATTTTAATTATATCTTACCTATGGTATATGAGTTATATGGCACAAATTATTAAGAAACATATAAAAGACTAACCTAATAATTTATGATTAGTGTTAAAAATAAAATAAAATAACAATTTAATTAACGACGATTGCCCTTCTTTATTTTCAAATTAAGTATTTCCTTGTATATGAAATTAACATTATTTACTAGTTTATTTGTACAGATAGCTATATATTTTTTTAATATGGATTAATAAATAAAAAATGTAACAATTGGATTTGTTAAGGTGTTTTTAATTGACTGTTATTGTTTGGCTTAGGTGTGGTTCAAGAACCGTCGAGCCAAGTGGCGCAAACGAGAGCGTAATGCGATGAATGCCGCGGCGGCCGCTGCAGCAGCGGCGGATTTCAAAAGCGTTCAAAACCCGTTTGGGTCCACGCCCTTCAATTCAATCTACGAGGATCCTTTGGGCTACTCCAACTACGGGGGTTACAATTGGAGCAAAGTGCAGTCGCCGCTGCAGAAGCCTCCATTCGCTTGGCCCACGTCTTTGAACTGCTTCTCAACGTCGCAGCCGCCCGCTCCGCCGCCGCAGACTTCCGCCCCTTGCCCTTACGCCCCACCAGCTAACTTACCATATTACTCGTAAGAACTACATTTATACTACAAAAATATACGCTATCATTTCATCTCGTTCAATCGTCATTTACCACCAATCAAAGATTCATCAATCATAGCAAAATAAAATACAAAAGATCAAGAGCATAGAGATTCTGTAGAATTGGATTAGGAATATTTTGAAGAAAATGAGAATTTTTAATGATAATATAATCAAATAATAAGTTTGTAATAAAATTATAGTAAACGTATGATAACATTAAATTTGTATTGTTCGGGAAGACGCCAATAGGTCCGAAATTATCAAAGGGGGGATTAAGGGGACGATAAAGGGAATCACCAACACCCTGGTCTCATTACACACTTCAAATCCCATCTCCGCCTAATCTCAACAACTCAGAAATTCAGTTTGATCTCCTCCCCCCTTCAACTCAAATTATTCCTCTCATGATCAAATACTTAATTTGATTCATTTCCGATTCTCATTCAACTGTTTATTTTCCTTGTATCAATTTTCATGCCGTCCACCGCTATTGGTTTTTCATTATTTTTTAAACTTGATTTTACTAGATTTCAAAATTCAATTTCACTATACCTATGTATATTTAATTTTATTAGCTTGTATATGTTATTATCAAGTTGAGTTGATAAATAAAAGGCTTCTAAATAATTTCGTGAATACTTATAATTGGCATTGTAATTTAGTAAAATATTCATGACAGGGAATGTTGTTGGTAGTGATAAGTAAATTTGTAGTAAGACATGATGAGATTTCATAAGGGTGAATTGTTCCATTTGTCAATTATGTAAATGCGTGAATTGGAGGGCGAGGGGCAATGAAAAGTATAATAGGTGAAATGTAAGGAGATGGAGATAGGGAGAAGGGGTGGGAATTGGTCATTTAGCGCAGAGCTCCGCTTGCCCTTTCGTCATCATTCCGATTATTTCCTATCGGGGTAATTTTCCACTTGGTCGGAGGAATGATTTCCATATGAGTGGCGGCCCATCTCGAGCCTCTGTCAATCATTTCCCCCGTTTTTCCACTCCGCTTCTCTCCGATTCCATTCCGAGGGAATTAAGCCACGGAATTTATTCCGCCGAATTGCTCTTTCCACAATCATACTTTACGCCAAACACGCGCTTTCCCAGCTCACAACTTTTCTCTTAAATTGTATAAACATTTGCTCTTATAAATGCATAGACAATCATATCTTTAAACTTATACCAATAACCTAATATTAAACAAGTTAAACTGTATCAATTTATATTATAAATATCACATAACTATTTACTTACATAAATGTAGGCAAATGAAATACCAGCAATGGATTTATTTATGCCATTCGATCCATCAGTGCTTTCTAAATAATATATATATATATAAGATACAGAATTTCAATCATTGAAAAATATAAAATAAAACACTGGAAAACGTGATTATTTAGATTTGTGTATTTCAAATTTTCAATCCAAACTTGAATAATATAAACATATAAAATTCAAATGGTTGAAATATTTTGGCATTGTGGTCATCATGAACTCATGTATTTTTCAAAAGACCCAAAAGAAATTGAATAATTCAAACCGAGCTTTTGTTTTTTCCTAACGACCCCTTTCATCTTTGGAACTTTGAATGTCAAATTTTTGGTTTTGTATGGAAATGACAAGGAGAAAAAGGAGTTTTTCCCCTTTTGGTGAAGAAGGGAGAAAAGTAATATAAATATTACGCGTGTTCCAAGAAGATGAATTATTGGTTTGGTGTGAGTTTGGAAAGGAGTCATTACTCGCTCACTTGGTTTCACACTCATTAGGAGAGGATTAGTCACGAGGATTTGAGAGTGAAGAGCCAGGTGGAGAAACGGGGAGAAAACCATTACTTAACTCAAACTCTTCTCAAACACGTCCTTAAAAATACATTTCCAAAGGGGTGCGAGGGAAGATGCGGTCTTTTCAGTTTAAACGCAGTGAATTTGAAAATTACCATCACGTTCTTTTGCTAATTTACTAATAGGGCACTTAAGAGTACCATAATTTGTCTTCATTAATTACTCCTCCCTTTATCGTGAATAATTAGTTTTTATAATTGTCATCACTAATTCATCCAATTCGATACTATGAACATCATTTCTTTGTATTGTAAAGGAAATTTAAGAGGGGGATCTCATTATTGGACACATTTTTTATTTGTTGATTTTGAGAAGGATCCTATTCGAATTTCAAGGGTTGTTGGAGATCTCTTGACATGTGATGTGGTCAGTTGAGAATTTTGTTGACTCAGTTTGAGTCTTTGGGACTTCCTCTTCTGCTCAACCTCAAATACTCAACAACTCCACTTGTCTCAAAACTCAAACAAGTGGAATCTCACAAATTCTCACCAATAAAGATAACTTATTATTGTTATTATATTTCAGTAAAAAATATCTTTTCGCAAGCTTAAAAGTTTAAATTGTACAGATACGAGATTCAATCGATCTATTATAAATAAATTCAATAAAGTATTAAAAATATAAAAATTAAAATATCAATAGGCGTAATGTAAATAATGCTGACATCAAAATCAATTTACAAATGCAAAATTATAGTATTTGTATAAGATACGTAATTAAAGTAAACATCAAAATAGTGAATAAGGGTGCTATAATAAGAGAAATAAGCAACTTGATTTTTTAAGGAAAGGCTTTTATGTTTCTTGTCAAGATGTAGGAAGTGGGAGAAACGCGTCTGTTTCTTTTAAACTTCATTTAAGCTCTTTTAAACTAAACAATCACTAAATATTATAAACAAGAATATCATTGAATGAATGAGATGAGTTTGTAAATTGACTAATGAATGACTCCTGGTGTTTTTAGCAGTTTTTTATATACTGAAAAGAACTTAAATACACTATATAAAGCTCTATAGAGGAAATGGGATCATTTTGAAATGATCATCAGAGTGATCATTTTTTCATCATATACTCATTGACTATTGAAAGATCTTTACATAAACAATTCACGAAATTGAAGAAGCCGAATTTGTATAAGTAGGAACCTATTCAAAATGAAACATGCACGCAATAACAATGCATAACTATTTTATACTCTAACTAGTTGTTATTATAAGCTTAAGTTATTATAGTATAAATACTATAAATTCTAATTCCTTTGTATTTGATTTTGGTCAATTTTTAGTTTAGGAATCTTGAGGAATATTTGGAATGGTTTTGAGAAATCTTTGTTGTTAGTTTGTTAGATAGGAATCTTTATGGATGTTGTTGTATAGTGAGAATTCACCCCCTTTCAAAATTTGGATATATTGGGTGGATTGAATATGGCTGAAAGGAGTAAAATGGAAGTTAAATAAGGAAGTCCTAAAAGGAAGTTGACGGGGAAGTTTTATAGGAAGTCGAGGGAGTTTAATAGGACATGCATAGGAGAAGGGGACGGGAAGAGATTGAGAATTCTTACGTCATTTATTTTTATTTCCCTCCACGTCTTCCTCTTTCCAATTTGGACTTTGGGAAAGAGCGAGGAAGCGAAGAAGGGGCGAGGGATTTCCTCACTGGCTCACCAAAGTGGAGAAGAGGAGGAGCTTCGCTTACTTGCGGGTTCAACTCCGAATTCGGTTTCACCCTCCCGGTTTTATTAAACGACAACAAACTCCACCATCTACCCATTAAAATTCACAATCAGGATTTCTTTGCTCGTTCTAACTTTATTCTAATACCGTTTGAGATTCTCTTTTGTGAAATAATAGGACATTAATGACTTCATAATCAAATGTTAGTCATATTAAAAAAATTTAAAACAGTAAAATCCTCATATTTCTTATATATAAATTAATTTTATTTAAATTCTATATTATCAATTACTTAAATTTGAATTAAAAGATTCTTTCTCCCAACAAATTGAAAAGTTAATTGAGTTTAAAGGATTAACCAATTTCTTATACTTTCTATACAGTTTTTATTTGTACCAAATTCATTTATTAGAAAAATTGCAATTAAGAATTAAAAATCGTTAATGCAAAGTTATATTGATTTGAATTCTACATTATTAAAAGTTGTAAAAACGATTTTTAATTCTTAATCTCCTTACTTTCCAAAGAGTTAATTAAGTTTAAGTTAATCCAACTATATTTTATTCCAGCCCGGAAAGGACGTGAGTTTGAACGAACCGCTAAAATATTATTGAAAATGCTCATGATGGG